>SKCR01030611.1:0-102348 GCA_019454045.1 Zanthoxylum bungeanum
GTAAGAGGAATGTGAGAAGTAATAAGGAATTCGGTGCATTCAGGCACAAAGATAACTAACGATGGTATATTAGTAAAGAGAATTGATGGTAGCTGTAAGACGGACTAAGCCACGTGTATGGGTGGTTTGGTAGATTCATATTAAGGTACAGAATCGAAAGATAAGCTAATGAAAATTGTAATTGGCATAGCAAATGAATTCTCAAAGCATGAGATATTAGCATGTAATTGAGTAAAAACCCTTGAAAACAAAGTACAAAGAGTGTGAGCTTTAACCAAGACCAACTCACCAGGCACAAAGGTTCATGTAGTTAAGCCTGAATCTGTAGCCAATTGAGGAGGACCATTAGGCGACATCATAATTAATAGACTTTTAGCAAAGAGAATACATAAAATTAAGTAGCTAAGTGATGAGGAAGAATATTAAGCTCAAGTTAGACAAGTGCAGCCCGAGTACAAGTATGGAAACATTAGAATCTTTAATGAGAGTCCTAGGTACCAGCTACTAAGAACCTGATCAAGTTAAGTGATTGCGGAGCATAAGTAAAGATCTAGAAGAAATAGATCTCCTGGAGATATGGAATATTGAGCACAGCTGAAGGTCCAAAAATACGGTAGATAAGAATACCCATCGAAGATCTTATGAAACAAGATCGAGATAATACTTCTCACTAAAGAATCTAAGGGGGATATTCACTAAAGCCATAAATTATCAAGTAGATTACCCAAGCACTGTAAAAGGTATTATATATGTGTTCGAAGATAGAGAATATCAAATCCTATCAGTTAAGTGGTAAATATTCAGTGAGATAGAGATTTTTGTTGTAAAGTCAAATAGAATCTCTGAGGGCATAGTACAGTTCCATCAGAATAAGCACACGGAAGGTCGTCAGGAAGTGGTATTTCAGTGAGTAAGACTAAGGCGATATGCACATAGTCAATTTAAAGTGGTAATTTATAAGGAACCTATGATCCTGAAATCTATGATATTAACCCAAGTTTAAAGAGAATTTAAGGACGAATCCTATATAAGGGGGGAGTATTTGTAACGACCGGAGGTCTCTACTACCGTTGACTCATTGACTATAGTACTTTTACACCGTGGGACGAATGTTAACTAATTTAATGTATGTTCGAATATATATACATTCACAGAATGACTTTATGAATGAACAGTAAATGCTTCGAGACTTCGATGCGGGATTCTATGATATTCCACTACGAGCAGCACATAGTATTTGAGCTTTAACTTTCTCATATAAACTCCAATTTTATGAATTTTATATCATCGGGAAGCTAAGATCGAGATCTACAACTTTCGCGTTTAATATTTTTCCAAATTCGGACCAGAAATAGGTGAAAAAATATAAGTCCAAATTCGAATAAATAGTGATTTCGGGTCTAATTGGAAGATTCTCAAACTGAAGAAGAAGAAGAAGAAGAAGAAGAAGAAGAAGAAGAAGAAGAAGAAGAAGAAGAATAAGAAGAAGACCAACTCACGCTTTAGGGCAATAGAATATTTTATTATTACATTCATTTCATAAATAGTTATGATTTGAGCTTTAATTAAGAAAAAAATGATTTTCAGAAAATATTTTATACAGTTTTGAATTTAAAACATGATTTTTATATTTTTCGAGGCATAGAGGAAAAAACCCACCCCAGCATGTAACTTGACATAGTTTGGAATTGACAGACAGATGACACGTGCACATGTAGAGGACTGGGGGACGACAATACGTAACGCCCCCAGATCCTAGTTCAGGGCTAGAGGACGGCGATATGTAACGCCCCTAAATCCTAGTTTCAAAGCTTGGAGGGTAGCATAGATCCGCACCTCTAGTTCTAGTTTGTGGCTTCGTAACGCCCCAAGACCATCAGTTTCAGTGATAAGAGTGGCATGCTTTGGGGGACGGCGATACGTAATGCCCCAAAGTCATGGTTTTGTATTCTTGGCTCCAGATAGGCGTATGGGGGGAAGACGATACGTAACGCCCTCATACGTCATGTTTTCAGTTACAGATTAGTTTCAGATACCAGATTTCCAGAAAACAGTTTTCAAAGATTCTGATTTTAGAAAAAGGATTTCAGAAAACAGTTTTCAAAGAGATTTCAGACAAATTTTTCAGGAAAAGAATTTAATATAAAGTTATTTTTGAAATAAGATTTCATAACCAAATGTTTTATATTAGCATTTCAGATTTTCGTCCACTCACTTAGATCGTTCAACGATCTAACCCCCCACTCCCAGTTTTCTGTGGTTGCAGGTATTCTCATAGGACAAGCTTGGGAGGACATATACGAATGCAGTCACTAGGGTTGGCATCCACCAGTACGAGTTAGAGGTAGAGGGTGAGTCAGTCAGAGTCAATGAAAAGTTTTATATTAGTCTTTGACTTTGAGGTAGTCATAGTAAAAAGTGTGTTATTGAGTTTTCAGTTTTTGATGTTGAGTTTGTATGTAATGATTTTGAGTTAGGGCTACGGTCCCACACATAGTATAATCAATTTGAGAAAAGAAAATTAGTGTTTGTTCATGGTTAGACATTAAGAGGCTTATGGGGTTAGTACGGTCTATCCCCTACCGGTAACATCTCCCAGATCAGGGATGTTACAGGTTGCTCTCTATGGATCGTTTTAGATTACTAACTTCAGACTTAAATCCTCTTATGTATCAAACATACACTAAGTCTTAAAGTACATGAGTAATCAAGGGTAAACAAGACATTTTATAATATGTGATTTAAATAAAAAAACTTTTGATAAATAAATAATGCATCTATTACTTCAATAAATAATTCTGTTTACAATACATGAATCTCTAGGGCATATATCCTAATACTCTCCCATTTGAACTAGAGTAAATGAAACATGTCATTTAATCATAAACCGTTTAGGTGACCTTCAAAAACTGTAGCCGATAAGGTCTTTGTAAACATATCAGCCAGGTTGTCTGCGGAAGGAATCTGCGTGACTGTGACATCTCTTTTTTGCACTATCTCTCTATATTTTTCCCTTCTTGTGGCTTCTTGGTTTTTTGGAATTCGCCACTACACCACTATTATCACAATAAAGTATGAGTGATTTATCCATATCTAAAATAACTTCCAGATCTCCCAAGAATTTATGGAGTCAGACTGCTTCCTTAGCTCTTTTTTATGGTCTGCACTCGAGACTCCATGTACCACTGGGAAGTAATTATACGAAATGCGAGTTTTATAAATCTCGCTTATTATTATTATTTTATTTCTTGCACGTTACTGTAGTAATGTATGTTTCTGTATTTGTTCTCTGTCTAGTTCACATGGAATGTCTAGCCAGACTCATTGTATATCCGGTCGGACATCCCTATCGTGAAACAATATCCAGCCTGGCTTCTTGAGAGACACATACTCCATCCTATTTATTTATTATATTTTCTTCTTGTTGCTCATCCTTAATAGGCATTTTATTTATGTTATATTATTACTGTTGGCCACATATGTTTCTACTCAATTATGTTATGTTTTACAATGAATACCCGACTAGACTTGCATTAAGTTCGACCGAACATTAATTTCATAAAGAATGTCCGACCAGACTTCTACGAAGCCAGACCGGTGAGATATGTACTATAACTTGTCTACTTTATTATTTTTATTTATTATTGATTTGCTTCATAGTCATTTATTTACTGCTTACTGCGTTATTATGATCATTGTATTGTATCTTTTATCTTCATGCTTTTATATATGTATTTTTACTAGTTCTATTTCCTTTTACTGTCTTTGTTAAGTAATTTCGTTCTTGTGTGTTTCAGCTGTTGTTGCATGATTTTGCATTATAAAGCATTGTGATACTTCTTTTTAAACCTGAGTTATACTGACATCATTAAGAGACCATTCTGAACCTAAACAGTTTAAGGTCGGACCTTGCGAGAGGTGTAGTACGGCATTAAATCATTCCAAATGTCTTATACTGTATGGTGACTCCTTCATTCTCCGGGTAGTCTCCGTGGGTTAACCGTACTCTCTACGGGCTGCGAGCTCAACAGTGTCGTAGTCATTGACATCATTTGCATTGTGGTAAACTCGCTTCGCTCCTACAACAGCCAAATATTTTCTCATCTACATGTGAGGATGGTTAAAACTAAAGACATGTTATTTTTCAATTTAAGAAATTTATGACTTGAACTAGTTGACATCGATAAATAATGCAACTTTTAAAATATAATTATGCTTAAACTGAGTCAAGTATAGTGTTATTAAAAAAATAATGCTACATGTACAAGTGATTATCTCCACATTACAGTATCCATATAACTTGATCTAAATTACTATTTTGAAAGTAAAACGTCATGAGTCTTGTGTTGTATATCACAATTTAGAAAAAAAAAATCTCTTGCTATAAGTATATCTATGTTAATATGCATTAATTTTAATTATATCTAATTTATGCAAATTTATCATGCTTTCATTAAAGAAATTATGATTTATTGTAATTATTAATTAATAAAAGATATTGTTCCCTTGTGTGATGAACAATGACAATGGAATACAGGAGCTGGAACCCATTGTACACAAATAATAGTGGCCCTTGTCCTGAATGATGCCATCAAAACTTTATTTGATGAGGTTTTAATGTAAGCAGTTTTACCCCCTAATCAGCTTAACACTTGATTTCATGAATTAAATAACTTGTAATTGATTAAGTAGAGATATGTATGTGGTCTTAAATTTTTGTGTGCTAAGAAGAAGAGTAATATTTAACTGCAAAATCTCTCTCTACACCCCCATTTCCTCCATTAAATTCACATTCATATTTTGAATTAATAATATCGTCCCAATCAATTTGTCTTACAATTATAATTTGTAAAGAAAAAGCTGAACCCCATCAGCAATAACTTCTTCATTCCAAATTCGTATAAGCAAGCTTATGCCACACCGAGCAATTATCACCAACGTTCTATTCTCTTCAAGAAACTCGGCAAAATAGCCACGCAACTTTGGTTCTGGAGAATATTACATATTACCTCGAGTTATAGATTGATTAACATTGAGAAGCATTCACCTATGGCAACTGTCAATAATAAAGGCTAAATGAACTTACAAGCAATATCAGTTAGGCAAATCATTTTCCAAGTCTAAACTCATTATTCCATCTCAAACCTCCTTGGTGAAAGCAATTTAGATCCACCATACATATACTAATCTCTGTTTATACATAATTTTATATCACAATGGTCATTGTATAAAATCAAAGCAAAATCACACATTGGAGCCTGGATCTGATATTGTCTGCAAAAGGAGGGCTTGTTAGAGTTAGATTCTCCAGCGTACTGCAGCAATGAAAAGCAAAATAAATAATAGAGATCCAGAACTGCATCTAATAATTGAAGGGCAATTAGACTGCAGCAATGAAAAGCAAAATAAATAATAGAGATCCAGAACTGCATCTAATAATTGAAGGGCAATTAGACTGCTAATGGTTTGTCACCTTCCCATTTCATTGTTAGCAGCGAATATATATATAACAATGAACTCACAGCAAGCGAGGAAAGGACAAGAAAAACAGAAAAACAAAAACAAAAACAAGAAAACAAAAAAAAAAAAGAGCAGAGAATGTTGCTTGGCAAAACAAAATTGAAGTAATTGTACATACACATTCTTGATTCAGAAGTACAAAAAATTAAAGTGTTTATAACAGCAAGTCAGCGACTAAAGGTAAGAATCGTTTACTTTTGAGAAGTTGACAAGCTAGAAGAAACATAGTTACTCAAACCCAGAGCCTCAAGGCCTTCCTTCCTTTGATAGATATTCACCAACTGAGGGATATCATCCACGTGTTTTGCAACAAACCTTTCAAAGAAAACCTTCTCAACAGGAGTTATGACCTGACCAAACTTCAAACTTTCTTCTCCAACCCCTTCAACTGCAGAACTTTGATAACCAAACACCTTGGGATTGTCCTCTTTTCCAAGTTCATAAGGAACACGCTTGGATATTGGCAACAGCTGTGGATTCCCAACCCATCTTGTTCACAACAAAATCAAATACACTGATTATTTTGTTCTCTGATGCAAGCACATAAGTGGGAGCTTCTGAATGTTAGCTTAATGTCCTCATCAGACCAACCCAATTTCCTAAAAACATCCAATTTGTATTCCCAATTTGGTTGACTAAGTGAAGCAAAAACCTGCATTGCAAGGATAAATGTACATTTTTGAGGATCAAAACCCAGTTCGATAACCTTCTTAACATGGCATCAAACTTATCCTGTCTTTGGAGAACAACAGGGTGATAACATGTTAAAACCAATGAGATAAATGACTCAGGCATTCAAGTTCTCTCAAGACTGCAAGTTTCGGGGACACTTTCTTTTGTATACCAAAAATAAAGTTTCGTGATTTTTTCCTATAAGCTTTAATACATTTTCATCAGAGAGAACCACACTTTTGAGGAAATATACTCGGAATGAGTTGGTTCTCCAAGCTACGACACAAAATAGATGAGTTCGATGAGCAAATTTCAGCAAGTTCAGCGTCGGTGACCCCGATAGATTTGAGAAACTCAAATTTAGGCAAGATAGATCTCTCAGGATGGGCTAAAAGTAATCTCGGATTCACCCTAACAAGTTTTGCAATATGGGTATTGGTAAACCCATGCTTTTTAAAAAGTTCAAGGACTGAATCTGGCTGTTTTGAAGATTGAATCTTTACTCTTTTGGCAACAGATTTAGCAGTTTCCGAGGATAAGCCACATGAGTTTACGAGGTATGACACCGTAAATGAGCATTCTTTTGACTGTTCCCTGTGAAATTGTTCATCTCCAGTTGATAAAAACTTAATGCAAAGGGGAAACAACCCTGCATTCTGAATCAAACCAAAACCCGATAACGAATCCAAGTAAGTTCTTGCTAAATCTTGCACAACAGACCTATTACTATTTGATAACACGTGTGCTATTACTAGCCTTCGACTGAATAATCCATACATCTTCAAAAACTAAAACTACCGATAACAATTTAATGAATCGCAGTTCAGTTCAAAGAATTAACTCACCAGAAGAAGATGACTTCCAGTGACTGGCGACAGCAGCAAATTTAATGAATAAAGCGTAAGAAAATCTTATTCATTTGGTTATCATCCCTTCAAGCAATCACAATTTGTTCGGCTCTTGAAATTTCACTTTATTTTATATTATGTTTGAAGTTTTTTATACACAACTAGAACGGCTAAAAACCTAAGGGCAATTTTGAACTTCCATGTCGTCCAAAGTCTATCATGTAAAATTTCTTATTTACAAAGTAGTGGTGGAAAATTTGAATTAGGATATTTCTTTTTGAAAGTGGTTATTTATTTATTTATTTTTAAAAAAAAATTAGAAATGATAATATGTTTGGTTCAAAAATTAAAATAATAAATTATTAAGCATAGGAAAATATCATGATATTTCAATTTTGTTTCATTAAAGCCTTTTATCAACTTGCATTTTTAATCATCAAACCATTTAATGAATTAAAGTAAGTCAACAACAAAAGCAACTCAGTCATAAAATAAATATCTTAACTTTAAAATATTTATATTTTAATTAATTTAATAATTTTAAAAATTAATTAATTAATTAATTAAATACAAATATATAAAATATGTATTATATTTACATTAAATATCAAATACCATACATATTTATGATATTAGTCAAATATCTCAATTTGGCAATTAATTAATGTGTATTTGAATTAATCAAGCATTAAATGCAAATACACAAAAATTAAGGAAATGACTATCAGGTCCCCCATACACATGATAGTCATTTATCTATCTCTATAGAGTTTTATCCCTAAAACATAGGAAGCTTCTCCCAGGTCCTTCATGGAGAAATTCTTACAGATGTATGCTTTGACGCTTTGTAACATACCTAAATCATTCCCAATGATTAGGATGTCATCAACATATAGAAAGCAAAATCTGAATAGACTTGAGCATTGCTACCGGTGAAAAAGTTTTATCGTAGTCGACGTCAGGTCGCTGCGTGTACCTTTTGCTACTAGTCGAGCCTTGTAAGTTTCAACCTTACCGTCAGGCCCGCGGTTTCTCTTGTAAACCCATTTACAACCGATAGGAACAATTCCTTCGGGAAACGGAACCAAGTCCCAAACTTGATTCTCATACATTGAGTCTATCTCGGATTTCATGGCACTTTTCCATTTCACGGAGTTGATGTCCAACATCGATTCTCTATAGGTGAAAGGATCAGTCTCTTCAACTAAGAGAATATCTAGACTCTTTTCTTATATCAAATACAAGCGTTCAGGAGGTCTAGATACCATTTCTGACCTACGGAGTGTGTGTGTTTAAGGTCCTCATCTACTTGAAATTCAGGTTCCTCCGTTGGTTCGTTGTTTTCAGGTTGGACTTCATCAAGTTCAACCTGTCTATGATTACCACCTTCTGACCAAAATTCTACTTCTAGAATTTTGTGAAGCAAGCTACGAACACATTTCGATGCTCGGTATTATAGAACAGATATCCCTCATATTCGAAGGATATCCGACAAACCTAAACTTTTTCCCTCGATGCGAAAGCTTATCTTGCTGAGTCACCCTGACACAGGCAGGAAAACCCCAAACCTTAATGTAACTAAGATTTGGTCTCCTACCAAACCATATCTCATACGGAGTCGTAGGAACAGTTTTTGAAGGAATCTTATTCAAAAGATGCGCATCGGTTAAAAGAGAGTAGCCCCATAAGAAATAGGGCAAATCTGTGAAACTCAACATCGATCGGACCATATCCAATAAAGTCTGATTTCTCCTCTCAGACACTCCATTGCGCTGTGGAGTATCTGGAGGAGTATATTGAGCGAGAATCCCATTCTCTTTCATATAATCCATGAAATCACTGCTCATATATTCGCCGCCTCGATCGGATCGAAGGCATTTAATATATTGACCAGTTTGTTTTTCTACTTCATTTCGGAACTCTTTGAACTTTTCAAAGGTTTCTGATTTATGTCGCATCAAATAGACATAACCGTACCATGACAGATCATCGATAAAGGTAACGAAGTACGAATAACCACTGTAAGCAGTCTGACTTAGTGGACCACATACATCAGAATGTATGAGTTCCAGTAAGTTAGTGGCGCGGTGTGCAACACCAGAAAATGGAGCTTTGGTTATCTTACCCTAAATACACTATTCACAAATTGGATAGGATTCAATGGTGAGATATGATATCAAACCATTCCTAACCAATTGGGTAAGGCGTTTAACGCTTATATGACCTAGTCGCATGTGCCAAAGTTCAGTATTATTAATTACAGGTAAACTACGTTTATTAACTCCCGTATTTAAAATATCTTTTGAAGTTTGCAATGTATAATGACCATACTGGTTTGGAAAACAAAGGATCTGAATATTACTTTTATCATATAAATACAAAGAACAGTTCTTAATATTAATACGAAAGCATTTTGTATCCAACACAAAAGGTGATATAATATTAGCTACACATCCTGGTACAAAATGACAGTCATTTAACAAAAGTGTCTCATTCGGCAATGAGATCTCGCATACTCCCACTGCAACTACATCCAGAGAGTCTCCACTCCCGAATCGCAACTGCATCTCTCCAGGCTTCAGTCTTCTACTTTCCTTCAGCACCTGCAACGAATTGCAAATGTGAATGGGACAAACAGAATCTAAAATCCAGTTGGATGTAACGGCTTCACAAGCCAAAGATAAATCAATAACTGGAAAAATAAATGTACCTGATGTAGATGCTCTCTCCCTCCTTAGCTGGGCAATGTAGTCAGGACAGTTCATTTTCCAGTGCCCGACTTTGCCGCAGTGATGACATTTGTCTTCAGAAGCCCTATTAGGCTTTGCTATCATTGCTTGTGGTTGAGGATCGAGACCCTTCTTCTTCTTCCCTTTCTTATTATTTCCCTTTGGCCAGGCCTGGGAAAAAGTATAAAGAGAAGTAGATCTCGGAGGGCGAGTCGGTACTCCATTCTTGAGGTCCTCTTTCACCGTGAGCAACATCCTATGCAGCTCTTGGTAGGTGCAGATAATCCCGTTCATGTTGAAGTACATCACAAACTGGCAATAAGAGGCTGGGAGCGAAGCAAAAATGACACTCCTACCGAGAATGTCATTCAGAATGAGATTATGTTACCTCAATTG
The DNA here is from genome assembly GCA_019454045.1 of Zanthoxylum bungeanum. Lineage (NCBI taxonomy): Eukaryota > Viridiplantae > Streptophyta > Magnoliopsida > Sapindales > Rutaceae > Zanthoxylum > Zanthoxylum bungeanum. The sequence goes on from SKCR01030611.1 coordinate 10,166, forward strand.
ATCGATCAAATCGATCATCTGAAGAACATGTGGGCTAACAGCTTGCCCCTTATCCAATCGAGCATGGAACAGTTCCATTGCGACCTTATGAACAACAACTTGTTCTTGGTTCTCAATCGATTGTCTTAATCATTTCATCATAGTATAAGCATCTGACATGCCATAATACTTTTTCTTGAGTCCCGGTGAAAATGAACTTAAAATGTATGATTTAACCCTTAAATCATCATCCTTCCAACCTTGGAAGACTTCACGTTCTTCTGGTGTAGCGTCCTCTGCCACAGCAAGGGGCAGTGGACCCTCAAGAACATATCCCAACCTCTCGGAATCGAGGACAATCCTCAAATCCATATCCCAATCGGCGAAGTTATCAGCACCTTTAAGTTTGTTCGCATCAAGCATACGCGCAAACTGATTAGTGGATGGTGCCGCCATCGCAAATCTATCATATAGATCACGAAAAACGATTAGCATAAAATTTAAGCTGTTTCATATAATATCATAAGCATAAACTAGATCATGGATTTTTAATCTAAAAATGCCCCTTCTACTAAATCATGCAATACTGTAATCCCCAAATAGAATACAAATATCTAATAATTAAATTAAATACAAATAGTGAAAAGTGGATCCCGTGAATATATTTCAGCTCACAGCAGAGGCACGGTCTCACCTACGTATATTCATCAGGTAGACAACTCATTTGTCAATCACTCACAAGTGACTCCTGGGTTTTCGGTCCTGGTCGTTTCTCGTTGTTGCTGCTTGATGAGCGGAAAATATATCAATATTTACCGCCTCTTTAACTTAATATTTTGTTTAGTTTCTCGGGTTTGATGAACGTTTTGATGTGTTTTAGTTTATTTTACAGATAAAATAATATCGGGTCTCAATGAAATCATTTAGGATGAAATATGGGTCAAATAAGGGCAATTATTGGACTTGATATTTTAATTTTGGAGATTGGAAACTTGAAAGGGCGTTTTTGACGAAGTGCAGTTTTGGAAATTCCAGTTTTGCGCATCTGTCGTATGTTGGGCATAACTTTTTACAAAGATATAGGATTGAGCTGATTCAGGTTCCAGATTAAAGAAGACTCAAAGATCTACATCTTTGAAAGACAAAATAATTTCGAATTCTGAAGATTTCATGCCCGAAATGGATGAACTATCCAGAAGTGTGTAGTGTGTAATTATTAAAGTCACTTTCAATCATTTTCAAAGCAAAAAAATAAATTAATAAAAATTATCAAATCATCACCAAACATGATAAGATATTAGTGGAGCAATTAATAATGGATTTGGTGGAGCAATTAGTGGAGCAATTAATAACTGATTTGGTGGATGATTTGATGGAGGCAAAATTTTGCATATAAATACCAAGTCATTTCATTTGTAAAATTCATACTTTCTTCTAAGGAATTCCTTAAGAATACTAAGAAGATTGTATCTTGTTTGTTTATTTACAGCTTTCAGTAATTAATTTCCGCTTTCGCACTTTCTTTTCTTTACTTTTCAGTTTTTACTTTCCGCAATTTACTTTTACGCACAGTACTTTTCTTTATTTAATTTTCAGTTTTTACTTTTCAGTAATGAGGAGGTAACTCCCCTTTGCTGGGGTAAAAGGTAAAACTTTTATTACTAATATTTAGATTAATCTCCCTTAATTATAATATACAAACTAGTTAAAACCTGACTTAACGAGGATACCGCCATATTGGTCGGTTGGTAATTATTTAAATTGGTTTTAACCTGACTAAACTGGATACCGCCTGATTGGTCGGTTGGTAATTAATTATTAATTTGACTTAATCTGGATACCGCCTATATGGCTGGTTGGTAATTATCATGCAAAGTTAATATATTATATTAATGGAGATATCTAAAATAGAAATAATAAAAGTGGATCCTTTTACCTCAGCATTTTCTTTTATTGTAATTTTACTTTATTTACTTTTCAGCAATTTACTTTTCAGCAATTTACTTTTTAGCAATTTACTTTCAGTATTTACTTTTCAGCATTTAATTTTCAGTATTTTACTTTATATCTTTTATTTTATTTAAGTTTTTTTTTACTACCCGTAAATATGTGTCGTAACTAAGCCAATTATCTGGGGTTGTGATGAAATCCAATATCACCGGTTTATAAAGGGTTAAATTATAGTTTTGGTAATTTAAAGATTTACTTATTAAGTCTTAAGCTTAATGCTTCTTGTTGTCTGATCACCAATAAGATTGATGTGGTAAATCTAAAATGAACTAGACATATGGATTTAAGGTTTCAACCTTAGACTTAATAGCCCACGATCTTCCTTGAGGATAGATAACCCTTTAATAGATTTCCTTACAGATAGACATATACCTGTCGGGCGGGGGTAGCCATAATTGGAACTTAAACTTAATGAATCCAGATAATTTGGTTGACATAGACATATGGTTCAATTGGGTTAAACTGGGTATTTGCGTCTGACCATCGACAGAGGCTTTTGCATAATTTAGTGTTCCAGGTTAGTAAACCGATTTATTACACAAACATAAAATAACCACTTCATCTTTAAAATGATATTGGAAGAAATCACAACCCTAGATAGTTTTTAATATTGAATTTTCTTAAAACCTACTTTCGAACAATTTTATTTACTTGTTCTTAAATTTAGAATCGTCACCATTTCAAATCAATCAAACAACCTGTTAAATACTAGTAATCATTTGACTTCATAAAATTAATAGATTAGATATTAAGTCCTCGTGGGATCGATATTTTTATACTACTTGACGATACGTGCGCTTGCGTTATACATGTGTGTTTAAGCCGGTCAAGTTTTTGGCGCCGTTGCCGGGGGGACTTGTTTATCTTTTACTATTAGTTTAGAGGTTAGATACCTTTACTTGTATCTAATTTCTTTTTACTTATTATTTTTGTTTTCTTGTGTTACAGGTTTTCAGAAACTACATGAGACGAACCAGAAGCTTTGAACTCCGACCGCTTGACCTAGAAATTGAAAGAACCATCAGACAGTTGAGAAGGGGAAAGACGAGAAGGCCAAGAAGCTTTAGTCAACATGGAACCTGAACCTTTGGAGGTTGCACCACCAATACCCATTCGAGATAGAACCATTCCGGTGGTTGACAGACTCATTCATGTATTGTACTTCCTCCCTTACCAGCAAATGCGGGTGACATCAAAACTTGCATTCAGATGATTCAGCAGACAGTTCAGTTTGGAGGAAATGCAACTGAAGATCCTAATGCTCACATCAGCAACTTCCTGGAAGTTTGCGGCACTTTCAATTACAACCGAGCATCAGAAGAAGCAATGAGACTGTGTATTTTTCCATACTCCTTGAAGGACAGAGCTAAAGCTTGGCTACATTCATTACCAGCTGGTTCCATTACAACTTGGAACACTCTAGCCACCAAATTCCTTGCAAAGTACTTTCCACCAGCCAGAACAGCAAGACTGAGGAATGACATCACATCTTTTGTACAACAAGATTCAGAATCCCTTTATGAAGCTTGGGAAAGGTACAAAGATTTGCTCCGGAAATGTCCTCACCATGAGATTCCAAAATGGCTTCAAGTCCAAACATTCTATAATGGACTTTCTGGAATAATGAGAACCACAATCGATGCTGCTGCTGGAGGAGCTTTTATGGCAAAAGGAGAAGATCAAGCCTGGGAACTAATCAGAAAGAAATGGCCAACAACAATTCCTTGTGGCCAACAGAAAGGAGCATGATCCAAAGAATTGCAGGAATTTATGAAGTTGGAGCAAAACACAGCAGTGAATACCAGGCTCGATCAGATATGCAAATGTCTAGAAACACTTAGCACGCAAGATTGAACATCACTGGAACCACAAGTTCACCATATGGAGGAGCACCAGAACCAAACAACATGAAGAAATGGTGAATTATGTCAGCAATTTCAACAGACAAGGGAACAATCCATATTCCAACACCTACAATCCAGGGTGGAGGAATCATCCCAATTTATCATGGAGCAACAATTCAGGCCAACAGCAGAACTATCCACCACCTGAATTCCAAAAACAGAACAAAAGCCAGGAGCAGGCAAATGAACCAGGAATAACAGAAGTGTTGACCCACTTGAAAAAGTTAGAAGCAAAACACGACTCTCAAGCAGCAAGATATGATGCTATGTTTCAATCCCAATCAGCATTAATTCAAAGTCAATCTGCTTCTATTAAAGCACTGGAGAATCAAATTGGACAACTGGCAAATGCTCAGAGTTACAGACCGCTAGGTACCCTTCCCTAGCAACACAGAGCCAAATCCAAGAAACATGGGGAATGAGCAATGTCATTCCATCATGTTTAAAAAGCGGTGGTACTGAAATCAACAAAGATGTTGGAGTCAATCAACTGCTGAGGAAGTTCCAAAAGAAACAAAGCAACAGATGGAGGAAAAAGAAGCAAAGGAAAAAGAACAGATCACTCCACCTCCACCTTTTCCTCAACATCTTCAGAAGAACAAATTGGACAAGCAGTTTTCTCGGTTCCTAGAATCTTCAAAAAGCTGCATATCAACATTCAATTTGCAGAAGCGTTGGAACAAATGCCCCCTATGCCAAATTCATGAAAGATATTCTTCCACGAAAGCGGAGATTGGGAGATTGAGATTACGAGACAGTAGCATTATCAGAAGAATGCAGTGCTATCATTCAGAGGAAAACCCCCTGAAGTTGAAAGATCCTGGCAGTTTCACTGTTCCTTGCGTCATAGGAGAACATAACTTTGGTAAGGCTTTATGTGATTTAGGTGCTAGTGTTAACTTGATGCCTTTTTCTATTTTCAGGAAATTACAGATTGGAGAAGAAACAATACCAACTTCAGTCTCACTGCAACTTGCTGATAGAACGCTCGTATTTCCAAGAGGCGTAGTTGAGGATGTGCTGGTTCAAGGTTGACAAATTCATTTTCCAACAGATTTTATTGTCCTTGATATGGAGGAAGACGCAGACGTGCCAATCATCCTCGAGAGGGAGACCGTTCTTGGCTAGAGGTCGAACCATATTGATGTACAAAAATGAGAACTAACCATGAGGGTACAGGACCAAGAAGTAACATTCAATGTTTTCAAGGCCATGAATTTCCCAGATGATGAAAAGAAGGAGGAATGTTTCAAACTCGATGTGATACACAGTACCATTCAGAACTCTGATGAAAGACAAAGTTCTACTGACAAACTTAAAACATGTCAATTGCATGTGGAGCCTAAAGATAAACCATATTTTGCACTGAAAGAGCCAATTCTTGCTTTACAAGCAACAGAAGAGAAAAAGTTCCACCAGCTCAACGAATTGGAGGAATTTCACAATCATCATTTTGAAGATGCCAAATTGTACAAAGAAAAGGGCAAGAAAAGACATGATGAGAAGTTAGTGCGCATACAACTGGAACCGGGGCAGAAGGTACTGTTAAACAAATCAAAGGTGAAATTCTTCCCATGGAAGCCAAAATCACGGTGGTCAGGTCCATTTGTGATCACCAAAGTTTTACCAAATAGAGCCGTTGAGATACATGATCCTGATGCTAACAAAACTTTCAAGGTTAAAAACAAGCGTGTCAAGCACTACTGGGGAGAATCATTTGAGCGACAAAAAGAAAGTGTCACACTTTCAGATCCAGCTTAACGTTCGAGAAGTCAAGTCTGGCTGACGACTTTAAACTTAGCGCTAGCAGGGAGGCAACCATGCAATTTGTGTATATATTGTGATTTGGTGTGATTTAATTTTGTGTGTTTAGTTTTTTTTTGCAGGTTAAGACATTTCAAGATGGAAGAAGCTCTCGCAAATCTTCCACAAGCAATTTCCTTCTCTCCCACCAAAATCTTTGATGAAAGTTATACAAAGCTCGCTTGGAACGGATGAGGTTATTGACAATCCATGGTATTCCTAATGATATTCGTTGGGTAATTGAAGCACGAGTCCGATTAGCAGGTGAGTCTTCTGAATCTTTTATTTCACATCTGCCTAGTTTGGAAGAAGAAACACCTATGCAAAGAAACGTAACGAGAGCTAAGCAACATGGGTGTGTTGTTACAATGTGCACGATTTAATTACAACACTCGTTGTCGTTCTTTAGGAATGGTGTTGATAATCGAGAAGAAAAAATTAAATTCATTAGAGATGGCTTGAGTAAGGAGTCTGTAGATGAAATATCTTCAACTCTTGAGACGCATCCCAATGGATATGTTCATATAGCCATTCGCAAATTACATACACAATTTCAAAAAAGAAAGACAACGGTTAAGTCTCCGGAATCTGACTCAAAAGACATGTTTGCCAATTTATAAGAAAATTGGATGGGAAGCTTGTCCCTGACGCATAGACGTTAATCAAGCCGTTACTTTTCTTGTAAATATTATATCTCTTGTCTTTTCTTAATAATTGTGATTTTTGTTTTGTTGTTTTTTTATTTTCTCCGACAGGATCCAGACCTTTTTGACTATCACGATATTATTTCGCTATTAATCGTCCTCTGGAAGATACTTGTGCTATTTTTACTCACCCTTTTCAGGTACTATAAATTCAGCCCGTCATTGCATTTTGAAGGCATCCTGATTTAAGAAAGAAATACATATAAAAAAAATGGAGCTACTTCAAGAAGACGAGTTGAAAACATCTGTGTGTTTGCTGGTCGCTTTATAGTGTTGGAACTAAGCCACAATACATAGAAGCAGCACATGAATTGGGTCGAGTCTTAGCTGCAAGGACATATGCACTTAATATTATGGCGGAGGAACTCTTGGACTTATGGGGATCGTTTCAAAGGCTGTACAGGAGGGAGGCAGTCATGTTTTGGAATCATTCCAAAACCCTTGGCAGAGGAAAATCTTATTGGATCATCAAACGGAGAGGAACTGATCGTGCCAGGTATGTCTGAACGACTGGTAAGAAATGATTAACCATGCTGATACTTTTATCGCTTTGCCAGGTGGCTTGGGCACATTGGAGGAAATTTTTATAGTTCTATCTTGGGCGAACCTGAACTACACAACCAAAACCGCTTGGACTGCTTAACGTTGATGGATTTTATGATTTTCTTTGTGTGTTTCTTGATGATGCTCGGAGAAATGGGTTCGTGTCAAAACCTATGAAAGAACTCCTCTTCACTGCCAGAACTGCTCCAGATCTAATAGACCAACTCATAGCCTATGAACCACAAGTTGACCCCATCCTTTCAAAGATAAATTGGTCCGAGGACGATCGTGGTAAGAGGCGTAGGATTAATCTGGATCTTAACCTTTAATTTCCTGTAGATTTTCAGCTAACCAGGTACAACCTTCTTAACTCTCCTTTTACTGTTTAAGACATTGGGGACAATGTCTCATTTAGGTTTGGGGGAGCAAATAGTTGATCAGTACCTTTGTGTTTAGTTTGTGTTTTATCTTTTTATTTTAGTCCAAAATTTTTCGAAAAAATACAAAAAAAATTGAAAATTTTCAAAAATTACAAAAATATTTTGGTTTTTTTTGTTTTGACTAAAAAGGTGAAATTGGTAAAAGATAGCTGAGTAAGGAGTTTCCACTCCTGAGAGTACTATCTCAAACCTAATTCGAAACAAGTTAATTTTTGTTTATTTCCTTTGAATTATTTAATTTGTAAATTCTCCATAAAATTGACGAAAATGAATCTTCATATACTCAGTTGACAGATATTATCAACATACATGGTAACATACGGGACATGAGCTAAAATTGAAAGTTTGTAATATTCAGTGCTCTAGTTTAATTGAGGAAAGCATCTCAAAAACGCAATGGAGTAAAAAAAAAAAAAAAAAAACGTCCGAGATCCGAGTTAGTTAAGTCTGTAAGGGTGTTTTTAACACCTAGTGCCCTAAAACCAACTGTTGGGAGTCACTGGCGCAACACTCGTTACTAGATGGAAGATATTGTATATAAATAAATAAAAAATTAGAAAAAATGAAAACAATTATTCCATTGCCTTTGCAAAAGATGTGAATCTGATAGAACTTTAGGACAAAAATATTATCTCTATCAACTGCACTTATGACTGTTGTGGGCAAAAATGAGTTGTTTAATATTTTTGTTAGCTGTGTATATGGAGACTGGAAAAATAATAGGAGAAATTTACTAATTCGGTAATTTAGAAGAAATAAAAACAAACTAGTAATTGGAGTAGAAGTTCACCTGATAGCCACTAACTTCTTTATTCTCTTTTCGCTTGTTTTTGCTTTGTGTGCATTAGTTTTACTAACTTTTTACTTTTGTAAAATTTTTGTGGGTATCCTTGCATTGTGTAAGCCCTCACGAGACTACAACTCGTCCACTAGGGACACCTAGGGGCTTTTTTTAATTGTGTGCATATGCTAAATGCAACCGTGATCCCTACGAAAGTGGCTTAGTTTAATTTTATTTTTATTTTTTTGTTTTTTGCTCGAGGACTAGCAAAATGTTAGGTTTGGGGTGTGATGAGCGGAAAATATATCAATATTTACCGCCCCTTTACCTTAATATTTTATTTAGTTTCTCGGGTTTTATGAACTTTTGATGTGTGTTTTAATTTATTTTACAGATAAAATAATATCGGGTCTCAATGAAATCATTTAGGAGAAATAGGGGTCAAATAATGGCAATTATTTTACTTGATATTTTAATTTTGGAGATTGGAAACTTGAAAGGCGTTTTGACGAAGTGCAGCTTTGGAAATTCCAGTTTTGCGCATCTGTCGTATTTTGGGCATAACGTGTTACACAGATATAGGATTGAGCTGATTCAGGTTCCAGATTAAAGAAGACTCAAAGATCTACAACTTTGAAAGACAAAAGAATTTCGAATTCTGAAGATTTCATGCCCGAAATTGATGAACCATCCAGAAGTGTGTAGTGTGTAATTATAAGTCACTTTCAATCATTTTCAAAGCAAAAAATAAATTAATAAATAAATAATAAAAATTATCAAATCATCACTAAACATGATAAGAGATTAGTGGAGCAATTAATAATGGATTTGGTGGAGCAATTAGTGGAGCAATTAATAATTGATTTGGTGGATGATTTGATGGAGTCAAAATTTTGCCTATAAATACCAAGCCATTTCATTTGTAAAATTCATACTTTCTTCTAAGGAATTCCTTAAGAATACTAAGAAGAAAATTGTATCTTGTTTGTTTATTTACAGCTTTCAGTAATTAATTTCCGCTTTCTTACTTTCTTTCTTTACTTTTCAGTTTTTACTTTCCGCAATTTACTTTTACGCACAGTACTTTTCTTTATTTAATTTTCAGTTTTTACTTTTCAGTAATGAGGAGGTAACTCCCCTTTGCTGAGGTAAAAGGTAAAACTTTTATTACTATATTTAGATTAATCTCCCTTAATTATAATATATAAACTAGTTAAAACCTGACTTAACGAGGATACCGCCATATTGGTCGGTTGGTAATTATTTAAATTGGTTTTAACCTGATTAAACTGGATACCGCCTGATTGGTCGGTTGGTAATTAATTATTAATTGACTTAATCTGGATACCGCCTATATGGGCTGGTTGGTAATTATCATGCAAAGTTAATATATTATATTAAGGGAGATATCTAAAATAGAAGTAATAAAAGTGGATCATTTTACCTCAGCATTTTCTTTTATTGTAATTTTACTTTATTTACTTTTCAGCAATTTACTTTTCAGCAATTTACTTTAGCAAGTTTTACTTTCAGCTTACTTTTTTCAAGTTTTTATTATTTTCAGTATTTAATCTCAGCATTTACTTTCAGCATTTACTTTCAGCATTTATTTTCAGTATTTTACTTTATGTCTTTTATTTTTATTTAAGTTTTTTTTACTACCCGTAAATATGTGTTGTAACTAATTAGTTATCTGGGGTTGTGATGAAATCCAATATCACCGTTTTTAAGGGTTAGATTATAGCTTGGGTAATATAAAGATTTATTTATTGAGTCTTAAAATTAATGCTTTTCATTAACTGGCCATTAATAAAATTGATCTGGTAAATCTAAATGAACTAGACATAGGGATTTTAGGTTTCAGCCTTAGACTCAATAGCCCACGATCTTCCTTGATGATAGATAACCCTTTAATAGATTTCCTTACAGGATAGGAATATACCTGTCGGGCGGGGGTAGCCATAATTGGGACTTAAACTTAATGAATCCAGATAATTTGGTTGACATAGACATATGGTTCAATTGGGTTAAACTGGGTATTTGTGTCTGACCATCGACAGAGGCTTACACATAATTTAGTGTTCCAGGTTAATAAATCAATATATTACCCAACTTTAAGATAACCACTTCATCTTTAAAAATGATATTGGAAGAAATCACAACCCTAGATAGTTTTTAATATTGAATTTTCTTAAAACCTACTTTCGAACAATTTTATTTACTTGTTTTTAAATTTAGAATCGTCACCATTTCAAATCAATCAAACAACCTGTTAGATACTAGTAATCATTTGACTTTATAAAATTAATAGATTAGATATTAAGTCCTCGTGGGATCGATATTTTTATACTACTTGAACGATACATGCGCTTGCGTTATACGTGTGTGTTTACGCCGGTCAGTGCTAAGGCAGGCCCACAAGGAGACGTACCAAGGTTAAATTTTTCAATGATAAACACAAGTTAATAGATTAGATATCAACTTTATACATGCTCAACCCTTTTATCAAACTTTCATCCACCAAAAATACAAAGAATAAAGAATAGAAAAACTCAAGAACATCACAAGATGAAGCCCACAACAAGAGGAATATTTTTCTCTCTAATGGAAGGTTGGAAATACTTACTAAATTCCAAGCTTTTCTTGGTTTTTGCCTTTCTTTCTCTCACGCTTCCTTTTCTTTCTTTAATGGAGTTTTTGATAAAGTATATTAGGTTAAAAAAACCTAAATGAAACAAAACAATATATACTTCCACACATCTTGCCTTGGCCGAATTTCAAGCATAGGAAAATATCATGATATTTTCATTTTTGTTTCATTTAAAGCCTTTTATCAACTTGCATTTTTAATCATCAAACCATTTAATGAATTAAAGTAAGTCAACAAAAGCAACTCAAGTCATTAAAATAAATATCTTAACTTTAAATATTTATATTTTAATTAATTTAATCATTTAACAATTAATAAATTATTTAATTATTTAAATACAAATATATTAAATATATGTATTATATTTACATAAATATCAAATACATATACATATTTATGATATTAGTCAAATATCTCAATTTGACAATTAATTAATGTGTATTTGAATTAATCAAGTATTAAATACAAATACACAAAAATTAAGGAAATGACTATCGGGTCCCTACACATGTATTTTACGTTTAACCTTTAAACGACTTTATAAATAATCAATATTATTTATAAATGTTGCCCTAGTGCTTTACGAGTATGTTTCATTAGTGAGACTCTCTAGATTCAGGCATATCCGTCACGAAATCCAATTTCGTGTCCATAATTTATCCACCCGTAAATTATGACGATCATAGATAATCTCGCTGAATCATACAGGTCGAGGTCATGGAAAATGTATAATTCCTCCGTCACAGGTTTCTGGATAAATCCCAGAGATATAGATGTAAATGTCAAATCTCTATAGGGATTATCCAATCGACTATTCTATTAGCAATCTCAAAAAGAACATTTAGAACTAACTTCTAAATTGTACCACGGGCCCATGGTTTTTATCTGATTGCTAATCATATGGACTACCTATGCTCTGATACACAGAACTGACGGATCCTATCTCGATACACATAAACACCCTGAGGATCTATCCACACCCAACGAACAGACGGAGGTATGATCTAAATGGATCGTTGATGTGACTGCCATCTAAGTGTGGAAGATATCTCATGCGCCCACAGAGGTATCTCGAATCGAAGAATCACAAGTTCTACTCAACCCGGTAAGATTCTTATTGATGTTGGTGTACCATTCATTAAAAATCTTCGGTGAGTCGTTCAGTGTTTATCCGCTATAAACACCTACACGTCTATACTAGTCTCCAAGACTTATAGTTCATTGAGAAACCATTGGAATCATATATTCCAGTATACGACATGTACCGGTCTCAACAGGTTTACTATACTGACCAAGTAGTGTAAACCTTGACCAGGAACTGTCTGAGAATGACAACGTCATGATACAACTCACTGTCAGTTGCGATGCTTTTGCAACAACACCATGACTAGTCATTCTAAGGTCATTACATCTTTACCATATTAAAAGATACATTATATTATAGAAACTTCATATATTATTCATAATAATAACATTTTACAGTAGTATTCATAAAGAAATACAACCGGGAATTGGCGCTCTGAGCACCAACCCCAACAGGTTCGACACTCTAAACTCATTTATACTAAAACTTGACACCGTACACTTGCGGTACGATATACAATATCACAACAAGTTTTTTGGCACCGTTGCCGGGGATTGTTTGTTTAATTCACATTAACACTACTTCCAATTAATCTTAGCTTTAATTTAGATTTTTATCTTTTATTTTTGTTTATATTTATTTTATTTTTGTTTATATTTTATTTATTGATTTTTTCTTTTTCTTTTGGTGCTTCAGTGAATGCGAAAATCCACAAGTCTCGACTCGCTCATGTTTGACCCTGAAATAGAAAGAATAGCGAGGAAACTAAGGAAAGAAAGGAAAATTGAACAAGAAGCAATGGCAGCTGAAAACAGAGAGATCAACCCACGCCAAGTGGCAATCAGAGATCACTTCAGGCCTGTCATTGATGATACCTATTTTGGGATTGCCCATCAACTAATCAACGCCAATAATTTTGAGTTAAAACCTGTATTGACCAACATGGTATAAAGGAATCAGTTTGGGGGTTCAGCTGTAGAAGATCCCAACTTGCACTTAAGGATGTTCCTGGAGATCGCAGATACTATAAAGATGAATGGCGTGAGTAAAGAGGTTATCAGGCTACGCATATTCTCATTCTCTTTACGGGATAAAACGTGGGATTGGCTTCAATCAATACAGATGGGGAGTATCATGACACGGCATGATATGGCCATGAAATTTCTTGAGAGGTTCTTTCCACCAGCTAAATCAGCTCAACTGAGGGTTGAAATCAATATATTTAAGCAGTTGGAGACTGAGACTCTATATGAAGCATGGGAGCTCTTCAAGGATCTACTACGAAGATGCCAATAATATGATTATACAGATTGGGTCCAGATTCAGTTGTTCGATAATGGGCTGAATGGTTCGAATAGGACTGTGGTTGATGCAGCAGCTATGGGAGCTCTATTTAAGAAATCAGTTGAGGATGCCTACACTCTATTAGAAGAATGGCCATTAACTATTTTCAATGGCCAAGTGAACGCGCTACAGTGACCAAAGTGGATGGAATATATAAAGTACACCCTCTGGTGGCACTTACAGCTCAGATTTCCACCTTATCTACTCAAGTAGCAGCCCTGAAAAATCCATGAGTACCATCTATTGAATCAGCGTCAGCTATAAATATGCGGTTATTGGAAGGAGAATCGAACTTTGAGCAAGTCCAATATGTGAACAATCAGAATTTCAACAGCTATAGAGGAAATCATGTGCCTAATCGCTATCATCTGAACTTGTCATATGCTAATACAGAAAATGCCTTGCAACCTTTATCGGGCTTTGACTATCAAAGAGCTAAGCATAAATCTTCCTTAGAATATTTCATGAGCACGTTTGTTGCTAATACTTCAGTGAGGTTTGAGAAGAATGAGTCAAGGCTAGACAATATTGAGACACAAAAGGAAAATATCGGGGCAACAATGAAGTCCTTAGAAACACAGATTGGGCAGATTACTTCCTCCATGACCAAGCAGCAGTAAGGGGTATTTGGATAAACTGCCACAACTGCCAAGCTATCTTTTTCATGTCAAAGTAGCTAGTAGATACAAAAGAAGAAGCTACCATGACCACCATTTGGGTGGTTCCATCTGGTTGAAGATGTTAAACTTAGCGCTAGCGGGGAGGCAACCCTTGAATTTGTTTTATTATTATTTTTCTTTATTTTTTATTTTTATTTTACTGTGTGCTATTTGTATATTTATTCATTTTGCATGCTATTTGTGCAGGTAGCACGAGACACACAATGCCCGCGCAACCAAATTCTAACCAGTAAGAGTCTGATCAACTCCATGCACGGTAGTGTTGTTCCTCACTCTTGTTCTTTATATTTATCTTTCATTGAGGACAATCCAAGTTTTAAGTTTGGGGGTGTGTGCATGTTGTTTACTTGTTATTTATTTGTTTATGAAAAAATATTATTTATTTTTAGTCATAGATAGTAAAGCATAAATCCTATGATGAATTTTGTTTGTTTATAAGTGAAATTTTAGAAACGATAAGTGCCCAATTTACTTTTATCTGATGCCTTGAGTAATTGATCTATGTTTGACTCGTAAGCACTCAATTATAGGTTTTTAGCAGTGAAAACTTAAATAGTTGACAAGGTGACTAGTTGAAGAAATTGCATGTCGATGAATGACCGTTTGCTTATATGTCTATCTTGGTTTTCTAATGTTATGATGTATGGTATGGATAGAAAAAAAAAAAGAAAAAAAGTCTCTAAAGAAAGAAAATAAACCACCTATAACCGATAAGCGTGAAGCTACCTATGGGCGAGTATTAGGACCACCATGAGGAGAAATGCTACCTTAAAGGGTAGGTGAGTTGAAAAAAAAAAGTTCAAAAAAAAGTGCAAAAAGAGACAAGAAAAAGAAAAGAAAAATCATACCATATTGAGCACAAAATAAAGAAATTATAGAGCATACTTGAGATATCTAAGTTGGTTTGACCCATCGATCCCAATTTTTAAACGAAATCATTAAGTTGGCTTATTTAGGAATCAAGCTGTGAATGAACCTTTACACACACACACACACATTGTGAGTCTAGCTTACATGATTTACTCAACAATTTGGATTTGAGTCGCATTGCGTACTTTGAAGGTTCTTTAATTTCATTTATAAGCTTTCTTTGAGGATAATTTTATGCGTAACTATCGGGACTATGCTTTTGTTATTTTTATATTTTTGCATGATTGTGTGTGAATGACGTTTGTGGGTATCGTCGTTGTATGCCCTCACGAGACTAAAACTCATCCACTAGGGTCGCCTAGGGGTTTAAAGGCTTGTTGCATACGTTAAATGCAATCGTGATCCCTACGAAAGTGGCTCAGTGAATTTAGTAATTGTTATTTTTTTATTTTTATTTAGTTTTTATTTTTGTCTTTTGCTCGGGACTAGCAAAATCATAAGTTTGGGGGTATTTGATAAGTGTGAAATTTACACACCCATTCTTGTATCCTCAGCTTATTATTTTGTTAGATTTCATGTAATTTAATAGTCTTTTGGAGTTGTTTGGTGTTTTGTTAATAGGACGCAGGAAAAGCATGGATTCCGATTATTATATGGGTTTTGAGAGTTAATGGATGCAACTGAATCACTGAAGGAAGCAAAGGAGAAGAAAAACAAGGACAACCAGAAGTCAAAACTAGCGTTGGAGCGCCAACCTACAGGCACCGAGACGCCACAAGCTTCCTATACAAAATACCGAGACAAAGGCGCCGAGGCACTAACTTACTCGCGCTGAGGTGCCAAATGATGCCATACATAAACCTGTGAACAAGGCGACACGGTGCCAACTTACTCGCACCGCGGTGCCACTTGAAGACATACAAGGACCCGTAACTAGGCGCCGAGGTGCCTACCTATTGTGTTGCAGCCATAAATGTGGTCATACAAAGACATGAGACTGCAGCACCAACATGCAGGCACCGCGGCGTTACATAAAGAAAGAATATTAGGGTTTTACGGGGCATGCGTACCTGACACGATCCAGAAACTTAAAATTAGGGTTTTTAAACCCAATGATTTCAGGGCTCTATTATAAATACATTAGTTCGTCCAATACTCAATGGGAGGCTAATACGTAACATAAAACATAGAACCATATATTTTTAGAGATCCAAGGAGGAGGATTGAAGAGCAACAAGAGGAGACAAAGGCGGTGACATCCGAAGGGAAAAATATTCAATTCGGGTTTTATCATCTTATTTCTTTCTTAGAACTCTAATGATTTCCATTAGATTCATGACTTGTTTATCATTTTTTTTATCTTTTTTCTTTAACAAAACTCCTTAATTATGGAGAATGATGTAACTGATGCTTGAACCTTGTATTGTTGCTAATTTTGTTATGAATTTTATTAAGTTTATTTATATTCTTTTGAGTTTAATGCTTCTTGGTTACTGGCCACAATTAAGATGATGTATGTATGAAATCTATCACTGGAGAGAGGGGATTTTGAATAGATATAGAGAATATGACCTAGGATTTTATAGAGTTCGAGAGAATCTATAGTTCCTTTGAAGTCGTTAACAAAGAATCACAAAGCGTAACGAGTTGTTAATTATTGGATTTTTATAGAGATATCGAAGTCTATAGTTGATGATATTTTCACTCGGCACTCGAGAGAGGGAGTGGAGATTTTAGGAGTCTTGAATTATAAACAATATAACTGAACATGGATTAATTGGCATGACAAATACATAGGTGACAGCTAGGTGAAATCAGGATCTAGAATCTCTATGTATTAGTTCCTCCTATGAAATTGTTTTTATATTTATTTATTTAATTAAATCTTTATTAATTATCATCTAAATAAAGTTAGGATTATCAATTGTATTATTTAGTGCGAGTTAACGCAATCCCTGTAGGTTCTGTTGGATAATTATAACCCATAGCGTCACTATTTGTAAAAGACATTGTGGTTTTTGTACAATTAACTAAGTGACAAGGAAATTGCATTTTATCATTTTGTAATTTGATTACTTTAATGATAAAAGTCCTTATGATTAGTTCCGGATTATTAGATATGAGACAATATCAATCCATAAAGGTTTAATCATTAAATATCACTAGTCGTATTATTATCGATACTGGACATCGATAATGCAGAATAAACTAGTATTGTACTTGTGCGTGTTATGGAAAGCGTAACATCATAGTTCTAATATATTTAAGTATTGGATACTTATGCAAGTGTGATAGGAGGTTGTGTTTACTGATGGTACGGAAACTGCTTCGCTCTGGATAGACCCCGCGGAATCCCATTGGTAGTATGACTATGTGTCTATGGGAATCCGCATCAGGGTAGGTGTATTTGGTCTTAACCTGAGACTTGCATCGCTAGTACTTGCGACAATCAATACGCTTTGGTTTTGGTCGTCCAGGACTTAACGGTTTCTGTGTACACCTCTTCTGTGTTTATTGAGAATCTTAGTGTATTGGGTGTGATGTCAAGACGGAAGTATCACTTCAGTCATATGGATATGATGATCACGCAGGGATACAGAACTGGTACTCTAATTGTTGCAACCATCAGGATAATATGACAAGGTCATGATTACGATTTAAGAGACTAGTTGCTTGTGATCCGATATATGCTTCGTACGGGGCAGACACTATTCCAGCCCCAGGCTTGCATGTGACATCTGATGCTAGATCGCAATATGCAATACCACGTATACTACGCCTGACATAGATTATATACCTTTAAGAATATTTCTGGAGAATTGGGTAGGCACAGTGCTTTGCTAGAAGCCAACATGTCTCGTAAATCGGTAAGAACGTAGAACGAGGTACTCACGTGTTCGGATAGTCTGACGACTGGATTTACTGCCAACATATCCAGGGATCTCATGGGTCGCTTCCCGAAGATTCCCGATGACGTATGATTCGAACATAATTAATCTAGGATTAATTGCAGAAAGGTTTTATCTAGAATAAAATACTATTTGAAGATAGAGAGAACGATTAATTTGGAATTAATCGAAAAATAATATATTCGATATATTAAACGAAATTAGATTTCAACACGGAATTAAAATTGGATTTTAATTCGGGCTAATGAATTAATTTAGAATTAATTCGCGACCGACATGAATAGTTATTTTGCTAGGCATAATTATTTAATTAAACTTGATTTAATTACGTCGCAACGGAAAAATTCTTTAATTCGGAATTAATGAACCCGAGCCCGGAATGTATTTGCGGGCCCACTCGGATTTTGAATTTAAGTGGGGCCCACAAGTCACATCGCAAGTCACTTTAGTGATGGAAGTCAAGTGATCTTTTTGTGATTGACATCCAGTCACTATTCATGATGGGAGTAGTTAGAAGCCTTAATTACTTTTTCCCCTACAATTTGCTTTATTCTTTTTGGAAAAGGATATACCAAATTTGCCTTTTGACTTTTGACATGAGTTTTTAGAAAACAAAACAAAAGAAATTAAAAAAACTCTCTCTCCCTCTCCATCTCTCTTTGCCGAAACCTACAAGACAATTAGGGAAAAAAAATTTCAAATATTTCCTTATGCAAGCACATTAAAGAATCATCTAAGGTGATAGGGAAACCAATCCTTGAGCTTGGAATCAACAACAAAGCTTGGAGCTTGGATTTCATCCCCAAAGGAGGAGCTTGGCCGGAACTTCAAGGAGCAAAGTTTTGTATTTGACGCATCCAACATCCGTTCAATGTAAGTGTGTTTCCACCATTCTTACTTTAGTATTCACATAATTTCATTGCTTAAATGATCTTGGGACACCTTAGAAACCCAACAATGGTATCATGGAGCCTTATTGAGCATGAAATTTGATTAGGGTTTATATACTAAAATTTGGGTATTTTTGATTTGAGCATGTTTTAATCAAATTGTTTGTTTGAGTATGCTTGTATGTTAATAACTTGGAGTTATGCATGATCAATTTGAAAAAAAATTAATTGGATTAATTTTCCCAAATTTGTTAGGCTTGGTCGAATGTATATGCTCCCATAAAGTCATGGTATTTTTTTTAAGACCATGGATGTGTTTAACGACTTGGGAAAATATTGATTTGAGATTCAATCAGATTGGAATCGGAATCGGATATAAAATCCATACAAATGCCGTGAGCTTCAAAGCATGGAATGAGATGATTTTTGTAACAATAATGTTGGACATGTATTGATTATGAATAAGCATGATTAATTGATTATATTAGTATTTTGGAAATGTTAATTTAAATAATTAATCATGGCTAAGCACTTTAATTAATTAATGATGATATTTGGAATATTAAAATTTAATTAGTTGGGCTTAATATAGAATTGGGCTTACAATGTTGTATTTGGGCCTAATGGGCTAGGTTGGGCCAAGTTGGTTTAGGTCAATTGGATTGGATCCAATTTGGGCATAAACCATTCCATTAAGTCCAAATATGACAAATGAGCCTTTTATGTTTAATTGGGCCTAATGGGCCGAAATTGGTTTCTTGGCAAATAGGGTGATTCCTTAATTGGGCTTTGGTATTTGGGTTTGACCCATATTGACCAAAGTCTATGCCTTAAGAAATTAATTGAAAGCCCATTGGGCTTTAATTAAATGACATTGGATGTTAATTGGGCTTTGAGACCCATTTAGATTAGATTTGAATCTAAGTCGTAAAGGCGCATTTAAAAGTGTAATTATTTAATTTGGAATTAAATATAGAATTAGTATTGAATACAAATTAATTAGATTTAAATTGTAGTTCGATATAATTCAAGAATTCGTACTTCGAGTACTTATTCTTAAACGAGTTGGACTAGCGCAAATCAAATCGTTGTTTGAACATTGGATGATCACTTTATTCAAAGATTAATTAATTGGATTAGATTGATTGAATAACATGCTTTGTGTGAATACATGGATGTGTTGAATGAATAATGTATATCAGATGGATATTAGAAGGGAAAAGGCAATTTTGGAAATTGTTGTAAATTTAGAATTTATTAATTGGACTTGCGTGTCCAGCCTTATCTCTTGATTCTTTGTAATTCTATTCTCACCTAATTCCCCTCAATGTTAATGAGGTTTCTTTAATTGTATTATGTAATTGGGTAGAAGTTAGAATAGTGCTAGCGGGGAGAGAAAATATAGTGATTTGTTCTAGGAATAATCTGTGAGATATCTATCCGCATATCATTATTAATTTATTTTCACGCCTTATTATGCTTTTAGAATGCATGCTTAAGGGTGTATGATGAGACCTAATCAAAGATAATAAATTGGTTGCCAATTTACGCGAAAACCCTCAACAAATATTAAGTGTTTTCTTTCCATTGAGTGATTCATACTCAAGATCCAAGATTGGCACTGGTTTGTTGGCCAAAGTCAAGACCTTTGTCCATCGCGGATGTGTTTGAATCATGAAGGCTTTGTTCCATATCGTATGTCTTGTCCAAGTTGTGATTTTTTGGCCAAAGTCAAGATCACTTCTTGTCCATCGACATCGAATATGAAGCTTTCCAAAGTCAACGGGTTCCGCTTAACTGGAATCATTAAGCTTGTTGTGCCAAAGCCAAGGCTTAGTTGATTCAGAGGAAAAAGGTTAGGAAAATATATTGGATATATTGGCATATATATTGTATATATGTTTCGGACTTGGAGGTCCACCTACCGGATCTAGGAATTGGATGAGATCCAATTGATCTTAGAGATCTACCTAGTTAAATATCATACAGCTTGTTGGCCAAATTCAAGGTTGTGTGTTATTTAACGGGATCCTAGCCCACTAGGAAACTAAGTTTCCCGAGTACTCAACAGAGGGTTGGAGGCTCGCCAAAAAATAGTGGGAGGCTAGTATTGAATTTGCAATTTCGTTCAAATACTTAGCTTTACGCACTTTCAAATTATTTCGTCAATTATATTTATTAGTTGGACTAATATTTTATTATTTTTCTTGTAACAGTTAGATTGTACCCTACATCGTTAATTGAATAGTTGGACTACTGCGATTAAGATGACAGGAAAGTTAAGCATTAGGGATATTGTCATGGGAGATAATGTCTTTAATGACACAAACTTTCAAGATTGGGATATGAATCTCAGGATTGTCCTGGGTTCTGAGAAGTTGCTCTACACTATAGAGATACATCTTGGACCTAAGCCCCGACCTGATCAGTTGCTTGAGCTAGAGCTTCGGAAGACTCATAGCGATGACAACGTGATTGCTCAATCGATAATGCTTGCTGCTATGACTCCGCAATTCCGTCGTCGGAATAAGGGATTGGATCCATATGAGATGATGGCGAAGTTGCATGATCTTCACCGATCTAATATTAGATCGCAAAGATATGAGTTGCAGAAGAAGCTCTTCCGCGCTCGCATGTCAGAGGGTACGTCTGTTGATCACCATGTGTCACACATGAATGCTGACATTGAGCAGCTAAGACAGATGGGCATTCTCTTCAAGGCTGAGACTTCAGTGGATTTGATCTTACAGTCTCTCCCCGACAGTTGGAGTGGGTTCATCATAAACTACAATATGTTGAACCAAGACCAAACTCATTGAGAGTTGATGTCCACTCTGCGCGAAGCGGAAATGGAGCTCCTTAAGGGCAAGAAGCGCGAGGCGTACTTCGCTTCAACATCTCAAACTCCGAGGGCTTAGCTCAAGGCGACTGGAGGTGTAAAGAACAACAAGAAGAAGAAAGGCAAGGCCAAATCGTCAAAACCTTCTGGGAATGGTAAGGACAAATCCCAAGATGTATGTCTGCAGTACGGGAAGCGGGGTCACTGGAAGCGTGACTACTGCCAGTACAAGGCACACATGAAGGAAATCAAAACGAGCAAGTCACCGACTTCAGGTATGTTTGTTATAGAAATAAACATGTCTACTACTAGTTTTAAAAATTGGATTTTTGATTCTGATTGTGGTACTCATATATGTACTGATATACAGGATCTGCAGATTAGCAGGAGACTGGCCTCAGGAGAGATTGACCTCTGCGTTGGAAATGGGACACGAGTCACCGTTTTGGCTGTTGGCACTTTTATTTTGGAACTGCCCTTGGGGCATGTACTTAAACTTACAGACTGTTATCATGTACCTAGTTTGACTAGGAATATCATTTCTGTATCTATGTTAGCCCAATGTGGGTATACTTTTGTATTTAGAAACACTAGGTGTTTTATGTATAAAAATGATATGGAAATTTTCACATGCTGATGTAAATAATGGTCTTTATATTTTGAATATGAATCAATCTCAAACATATAATGTAACAAACAAAAGGCTTAAGTAAGTAACAAAGATGAAATTTACATGTGGCATTGTCGTCTGGGACACATAAACAAGACATGTATATCCACATTTTCGAAGAGTGGGTACTTGGACGGATTTGATCCAAATTCATATGACGTCTGCGAATCTTATTTATTAGGCAAGATGTCTAAATCACATTTTAGCAGTAAATGTGCACGTGCCACTGAACTGTTAGCCCTCGTTCATAGTGACGTATGTGGGCCCATGTCTAGCCAGGCTAGAGGTGGATATGAATACTTCATAACCTTTACGGATGATGCATCGCGTTATGGTTATGTGTATATTATGAGACACAAGTCGGAAACCTTTGAGAAATTCAAAGAGTTTCGACACAAAGTAGAAAAATAGACTGGTAAAAGTATTAAGACATTACAGTCAGACTGTGGTGGCGAATACTTAAGCAATGAGTTTCTTGATTACTTGAAAGAATATGGTATTCTTTCACAGTGGACTCCTCCCGGAACACTGCAATTAAACGGTGTGTCCGAACGGAGAAACCGAACTTTGTTAGAGATGGTAAGGTCTATGATGAGTCGCACAGAGCTACCTATTTCCTTCTGGGGATATGCATTGAACAGTGCAATACCTATTTTGAATAAGGTTCCGTCAAAGTCTGTTCAACAGACTCCGTATGAAATATAGACAGGAAAGAAACCGAGTTTCTCATTCCTGGAGATTTGGGGTTGTTGGGCATACGTCAAACGTTTGGAAGGTACCAAACTAGAACCCAAATCAGATAAATACCTATTTGTAGGATATCCTAGGGAAACCAAAGGATATTTCTTCTATCACCCACAAGAGAACAAAGTATTTGTTGCTCTATATGCGGTTTTTCTTGAGAAGGATTCCTAAATGCAGTGATAAGTGAGAGGAAAGTATAACTCGATGAAAATCGGAGTGATATTGTTCCTGGTACAGAATCCTTAACGGAATATGAACAGTCCATCAGGGATGAGACTGTACCACAATCTTCGAATACACAAGAACCACGTAGGTCGGAGAGAGTCAGAAAATAACCTGAGAGGTATGGGTTTCTGATCTCACCCCATGTGGATATTAATCTCATTGAGGAAGACGAGCCGGCTACGTATGAGGAAGCGATACAAGGTATCGACTCCGGTTTATGGCAAGATGCCATGAATTCCGAAATGGATTCCATGTACACCAACCAAGTTTGGACACTGGTTGATGCACCAGAAGGCGTAAAGCCTATTGGTTGCAAATGGGTCTTCAAGAGGAAGACCGACATGGATGGCAACATACAAACGTACAAATCTAGGCTTGTAGCGAAAGGGTATCGTCAACGACATGGTGTCGATTACGACAAAACTTTTTCACCCGTTGCCATGATTAAATCCATTAGGATAATACTTGCTATTGCTACATATTTTGATTACGAGATATGGCAGATGGACGTCAAAACCACTTTCCTTAATGGAAACCTTTTGGAGGATGTTTATATGCAACAGTCTAACGATTTTGTCGTACCAAGACTTGTAAATAAGGTTTGTAAGTTAAATCGATGCATTTATGGATTGAAGCAAGCATCGCGTTCTTGGAACCAACGTTTTGATGAGAACATAAAAGAATATGATTTCGTTCAAAAAGAGGATGATCATTGTGTATATAAGAAGGTTAGTGGGAGCGCACTGACATTCATTGTCCTTTACGTTGATGATATATTGCCTATTGGCAATGACATTCCCATGTTAACATCGGTGAAAGCTTGGCTTTCATTAAAATTATCCATGAAGGATCTGGGAGAAGCAGCATTTATTTTAGGAATAAAGATCTACCGGGATAGATCTAGAAAGCTGCTTGGACTCTCCCAGAGCACGTACATTGACAAAGTGTTGAAGAGATTCAACATGGATCAGTCCAAGAGGGGACTGTTGCCAGTGTCATATGGCATCACTTTATCTAAGTACATGTGTCCTAAAACTCAAGATGAGAGAGACAACATGAGTCAGATACCGTTCGCCTCGGCAGTCGGATCGATCATGTATGCCATGATATGTACGCGTCCTGATGTCTCGTATGTTTTGAGCATGTGTAGTCACTATCAGGCCGATCCAGGTGATGGTCACTGGATGGCGGTTAAGAATATCCTAAAGTATCTTAGACGAACTAAAGATGCTTTCTTAATCTATGGAGATGGAGAACTTGAGGTAATTGGGTTTACCTATGCAAGTTTTCAAACCGATAAAGACGACTGTAAGTCGCAATCAGGGTACATATTTTGTTTGAATAACGGAGCAGTAAGCTGGAAATCTTCCAAACAAGAGACTATTGCCGATTTAACAACAGAAGCAGAGTATATTGCTATAGCTGAAGTAGCAAAAGAGGTAGTTTGGATCCGTAAATTCCTAATTGGATTATGAGTAGTTCCGTTAGCAGCTGAACTCGTTCCTTTGTATTGTGACAATAACGGGGCTATAGAGCAGGCTAAGGAACCGCAGTCTCATCAATGATCCAAGCATGTTCTTCGACGTTTCCATCTGATTCGTGAGATCATACATCGTGGCGATGTGAAGATCGAGAAGGTCGCATCAGAAGACAACATTGCAGATCCGCTGACGAAAGCTATTCCTCAGCAAAGTTTGAGCGACATGTACATAGTTCAGGTGTTAGATGCTTGAGTGACTGGCTATAAGCCAAGTGGGAGATTGTTGGACAATTATGACCCATAGCGTCACTATTTGTAAAAGACATTGTGGTTTTTTGTACAAATTAACTATGTGACAATGAAATTGCATTTTATCATTTTGTAATTTGATTACTTTAATATATAAATGATAAAAGTCCTTATGATTAGTTCCGGATTATTAGATATGAGACAATATCAATCCATAAGGGTTTAATCATTAAATATCCATAGTCGTAGTATTATCGAGACTGGACATCGATAATGTTGAATAGACTAGTATTGCACTTGTGCGTGTTATGGAAGCGTAACAGTATAGTTCTCATATATTTAAGTATTGGATACTTATGCAAGTGTGATATGAGGTTGTGTTTACCGATGGTACGGAAACAGCTTCGCTCTGGATAGACCCCGCGGAATTCCATTGGTAGTATGACTATGTGTCTATGGGAATCCGCATCAGGGTAGGTGTATTTGGTCTTAACCTGAGACTTGCATCGCTAGTACTTACGACAATCAATACGCTTTGGTTTTGGTCGTCCAGGACTTTCACAGGTTCTGCGTACGCCTCTTCAGGGTTTATTGAGAATCGTAGTGTATTGGGTGTGATGTCAAGAGGGAAGTATCACTTCAGTCATATGGAGATGATGATCACGCGGGGATACAGAACTGGTACTCTAATTGGTTGCAACCATCAGGATAATATGATAAGGTCATGATTATCTGATTAAAGAGACTAGTTGCTTGTGATCCGATATATGCTTCGTACGGGGAAGACACTATTCTAGCCCCAGGCCTTACATGTGACATCTGATGCTAGATCGCAATACACAATACTACGTATACTACACCTGACATAGATTATATATTCCTTTAAGAATATTTCTGGAGAATTGGGTAGGCATGGTGCTTTGCTAGAAGCCAACCATGTCTCGTAAATCGGTAAGAACGTAGTACAAGGTACTCACGTGTTCGGATAGTCCGACGACTGGATTTACTGCCAACATATCCAGGGATCTCATGGGTCACTTCCCGAAGATTCACCGATGACGTATGATTCGAACATAATTAATCTAGGATTAATTGCGGAGAGATTTTATCTAGGATAAAATACTTTTTGAAGAGAGAGAGAGAACAATTAATTTAGAATTAATCGATAAAATAATATATTTGATATATTAAACGAATCTAGATTTCAACGCAGAATTAAAATTAGATTTTAATTCAGGCTAATGAATTAATTTAGAACTAATTCGCGAGCGACATGAATAGTAATTTTACTAGGCATAATTATTTAATTAAATTTGATTTAATTACGTCGCAACGGAAAAAATTCGTTAATTCGGAATTAACGAACCCGAGCCCGGAATGTGTTTGAGGGCCCACAAGTCACATCGCAAGTGACATCGCAAGTCACTTTAGTGATGGAAGTCAAGTCACCTTTTTGTGATTGACATCCAGTCACTATTCATGATGGGAGTAGTTGGAAGCCTTAATTGCTTTTTTCCCTCCAATTTGCTTTATTCTTTTTGGAAAAGGATATACCAAATTTGCCTTTTGACTTTTAACATAAGTTTTTAGAAAACAAAACAAAAGAAATTGAAAAAGCTCTCTCTCCCTCTCCGTCTCTCTTGGTTGAAACCCACAAGGAAATTAGGGAAATTTATGTTGCAAATATTTCCTTATGCTAGCACATTAAAGAATCATCTAAGGTGATAGGGAAACCAATCTTTGAGATTGGAATCAACAACAAAGCTTGGAGCTTGGATTTCATCCCCAAATGAGGAGCTTGGCTGAAACTTCAAGGAGCAAAGTTTTGTATTTGACGCATCCAACATTCGTTCAATGTAAGTGTGTTTCCGCCATTATTTCTTTAGTATTCAC
The DNA here is from genome assembly GCA_019454045.1 of Zanthoxylum bungeanum. Classification (NCBI taxonomy): domain Eukaryota; kingdom Viridiplantae; phylum Streptophyta; class Magnoliopsida; order Sapindales; family Rutaceae; genus Zanthoxylum; species Zanthoxylum bungeanum. Next base: position 36,857 of record SKCR01030611.1, read on the forward strand.
ATCATTTCATTGCTTAAATGATCTTGGGACACCTTAGAAACCCAACAGGTTCGACACTCTAAACTCATTTATACTAAAACTTGACACCGTACACTTGCGGTACGATATAAAATATCACAACAGTCTACGAGCATTATTTATCTAGATTTTTTATCTGCAGTTTTTACTCTCTTCTGTTTCGAATTTGGAAAATTATTCAATGAATAAGTTTTATGTCTCGATTTTAGCTTTCTGACGATATAAATATTTATAAATCAGAGTTCATATGAAAAAGTTATGGCCCAAATATCATAGGTTGTCCTGAGTGGAACATCATACTATTTCATATCAGAATTTTGAAGAATTTACCGATTATGTCCAAAATTATTTCATGAGTGTTTATGTGTCCTTACATAATTTATATTATGTAACACTCGTCCCACAATATAACATTAGTCGAGTTTACCTGACGTTACAAATTCTCCCCCCTTAAATAGGATTCGTCCCAGAATCCATTCAGATGCTAAACTGTTTAGGCCCGACTTGGTTTGAAGGTATCTGACCTCTACTACTCTCATCTTCCTTTACTTGCTTTATACTATTTTGTTAAAGGACTTGATACTATGATTTATGGGAATCTCTTACCTCGATATACTCTATTCAAATCTTGTAGATGAATGCTTAATCCTAGGGGTTTGTGCTATATCTTTAGCCTTCTCGCAGCGGTGTTACTCTTAATGAAAGGTACCCTTGTTATAATTCTATCTATCTCTTGTTTCATGCTATATGACATCCCATAGGGTTATCAAAAATACTCAATTTCTAACGATCTGGACTTAGGTGTCATTATAATTGCATGTTTTACTTGTAAGGTTCTAAACGAATTTGATGTATTCATTCTAATATAGACCTTTCTACGACTATTCCACTTGAATCATTTATCTTCATCCCTCAATCTCTTGCCATGTTAATACTAATTCTTAGATATCACTGGGGGCTTCTGCTACTCCTCACACTTAGTGTACCATTGTTGTATTTTGTACTACAGTTGATAACCTTCGCTTTCCTGGGCTTTAAGTATACCTCAAGTTTTTCATTCTCTTTTTATAGTATCACTCTTTTAATGGCCTTACTGATTGTATCTTCAATTTCCTTCTTATCCAACACCTTTACATATGTAGAGGTGATTATGTTTCCCATCATTAGGTTTCTTCATGTTCTACCATAATGCTGGAACAAATATATACAAGGATAATCCTTGTTGCTAATGAAAACGATCATACTTAATACATTTTCAGTCCCACATGCTCATAAGCGGAAAATATATCAATATCTATCGCCCTTTTTACTTAATATTTTAGTTAGTTTCTCGAATTTTGTGAATATTTTGATGTGTTTTGTCTTATTTGTAGATAAATAAGATATCATGACTCAATGGAATCAAATCGATGCCAAAACATATGAAAAAAAAAAGGCAAATTGGGAAATTCATTGTTCACGCATCGCGATACGCAAGCCTTCTACGTCGCGACGTGCCTCAATTATTCAGCTATCGACACGCATCATCGCCACGTCATCACGTGCGTCAATATCACATCATCATGACGTCAGCATAATTATTAATTTACCGACACACGTCATCACTTGCGCCATCATGACGTCAGCATCGTGACACTAAGTATTCACGCGTCACGACGCCGAGCTAATAATTGAGTCTGCTGACAGCCGCCATTCACTGTACAGTGTGTCGCGACGCCAAGCCTTCACACATCGCGACGTGGGCCGATTTTGAAGCCTATAAATAGAGGCTGATTTCATTTGAATTATTCATACTTTCTTCTGGGAATTTCCTTAGAATACTAAGAAGAGAGTATTTTTTTTGTTTATTTTCAGCTTTCTTGTATTTAAATTTTATTTTAATAATAAAAGTGTGTGTGTTTTACTTAAATCATGAGTAGGTAACTTCTTTCTGCTGGGAAGAAAGGTAAAGCTTTTATTATAATAATTTAGATTAATCTCCCTTAATTATAATACATAAATTATCTTAAAACCTGACTTAATTAGATACCGCCTTATTGGTCGGTTGGTCTTAATTAAATTAATTTTAACCTTACTTAATTGGATATCGCCTTAATGGTCAATTGGAATTAATTAAAAATCTGACTTAATCAGAATACCGCCTATATGGTCGGTTGGTAATATAACGTAAATTTATATATTATAATAAGAGAGATTTCTAGATTTGAAGTAATAAAAGTGGATCCCCAAACCCCAGCATTTTAATTCATTGCTGTAATTTTTACCTTTTTAGTTTTCAAATTTGTTTTATAATGTTTTCTTTATTTATGTCTTTAATAGTCATTGGTGTGTGTTGTAACTAAATACCTTATCTAGGGTTGTGATGAATTCCAATACCATAGGTTTATAAGTTGGTTATTTTGTGTCTTGGGTAATATATTAGTTTATTTATTGAGTCTTAATATTAATGCTTTTTATTAACTGGCCACTAATAAGATTGACATGGTAAACTTAAAATGAACTTGAAGAAGGGATTTTAGGTTTTAGCATTAGACTCAATAGCTCACGATCTCACCTTAGTGTAGATTTCCTTCCAGGATAGACATATACATGTCGGGCGTTGGTAGCCATAATTGGAACTTAATATTAATGAATTCAGAGTTTCTTGGTTAACATAGAAAAATAGTTAATTGGGTTACTTTGGATGTTTGCATCTGACCATCGATAGAGGCTTTTGTATATTTTCGTGTTCCAGATTAAGAAACTGATATATTGCACAAATATAAGATAATCACTTCATCTTTAGAAGAATACTGGAAAGATTCACAACCCTAGATAGTTTCATAATATTGATTATCTTTTAGAATTTACTTTCGCACTGTTTTAATTACTTGTCTTTAATAAACATCACCAATCAACCAAGAATCAAATCAATTAGATACTCGTAGACATTTAACTTCAATAAATTAATAGCTTAGATATTAAGTCCTAATGGGATCGATATATTTTATACTACTTGAATGATATGTGCACTTGCGTAACGTGTGTGTTTACCACCAGTCAAGTTTTTGGTACCGTTACCGGGGACTTAATTATCTTTTACTATTAATTTTGAGGTTAGATACTTTACTTTTGTCTAATTTATTTTTACTTATTATTTTTATTTTCTTGTGTTTCAGGTTCTCAGACACTACATGAGAAGAAGCATAAGCTTTGAAATTCATCTGCTTGACCCATAAATTGAAAGAACAGTCAGATAGTTGAGAAGGTAAATGCGAGAAGGCCAAGAAGCACTTATCAACATGAACAATCAAGAACCTAAACCTTTGGAAGTTGCACCACCAATTCCCTTTCGAGACAGAACAATTCGATGGTTGACGGCTTCATATCATGCATTGTACTTCCACCCTTACCAGAAAATGTGTCTGCCAAAACATGCATTCAGATGATACATCAATCAGTTCAGTTTGGGGGTAGTGCAACTGAAGATCCTAATGCCCACATCAGCAACTTCCTGGAAATTTGTGGCACATTCAATTACAACCGAGCAGCAAAAGAAGCAATGCAACTGCGTATGTTCACATACATTACAAGAAAACTTTCAAATAGCGACGAAAAAATCCGTAGCTAATTCGTCGCTAACTGACCACTAGCGACGGAAAAATTCCGTCTCTATTTTGTTGGTCGCAAAATAAATAGCGACGGAATTATTACATCCGTCGCTAAAATTAGTGACAGAATTTTATTCCGTCTCTATATAGTGACATAAATTTTGTCTCTAATTAGTGATAAAATTTATTCTGTCAGTAAATAGTGACGGAAAATTCCGTCTCTAATTAGCGACGAAAATATTTCTTCGCTAAATAACGATGGAAGTTCCATTTCTATTTAGCGACGGAAGTATTTCTGTCTCTAAATAGAAACAGAATTTTCTGTCACTATTTAGCGACAGAATAATTTCCGTCACTAATTACAGACGGAATTTCCGTAGCTATTCCATAGCTATATAATTAAAAAAATTAAAAACGAAAATTTTAAATTTTTAGGGAGGTAGGAAATTTAAAATCTTAAAGATGCATGAAACTGTTCTATCTAATTATATCAAATAATAGTACATTTTATCTAATTATATAAAATAAATTTACAATCTTGATTATTATGGATTTATAGATACCCTATAGTTTTCATTTATGTAGTATTTACAAATGATGAACTAATTTTACCGCAAAGTAGTTCCATCACCAAGAAGGGCACTATTGTTTGTGTTAAACGGCAGGCTCTGTGGAATCTGATTGAGTAAAGAAACAAATGAGTTATTATGATCATCAGTTGCAGAGCTGCCGCTGTTACGATTCCCATGAAACAACTGCTTCCTTGAAGACGTAGCCATGGAGCCAGAAGCAGAAGCTTCGTTCCAAAACTACGGTTGCATTTTAATTAGCGACGGAATAAAAATCTGTTTCTAATTAGCGACACAATTATAATTCCGTCTTCCATTTCTAATTAGCGACGGAATAATAATTCTGTTTTTAATTAGCAACGAAAAAATTCTATTTTTAATTACCAATAGTTTTAGAAATTAGAAATTAAAATTAAAATTTGCAACAGATTAGAGATGGAAAAATTCCGTTTCTAGAAGAAATTAGCGACGGAATAATAATCCGTTTCTAATTAACGGCAGAATTTTATTTCCGTCTCTAATTTAGAGATCGAATTTTTTTTGTCGCTCTATTTCATCCATAATTTCATTATCTGTTTCAATTTCGTCATTAAATTTTGAAATGGAATATTCCATCGCTAAAACTGTAATTTCTTGTAGTGATATTCCTTGAAAGACAGAGCTAAGGCTTGGCTCCATTCACTACTGACCGGCGTAACACACACGTATAACGCAAGCGCACGTATCGTTCAAGTAGTATAAAATATCGATCCCACCAGGACTTAATTCCTACTGTTGTTATTAATTATTGAATCTATTTAATTACAAATATCTAATTAAAGGGGAGAATGGAATTGATTGCTTGATTGATTTGGTTTGATTGTAGATTTGCTAAATAAATAAATAAAAAGATAAAAGAAAATACTAAGGAAAATACAGATAAAAAGATATAAGGTTGTGATTTCTTTTAAGTATCATTTAAAAGATGAAGTGATTATTTTATGTTTGTGTAATAAATCAGTTTACTACCTGGAACACTAAATTATGTAAAAGCCTCTTCCGATGGTCAACTACAAATACCCAGTATAACCCAATTGAACCATATTCCTATGTCAACCACATTACCTGGATTCATTAAATCTAAGTTCCAATTATGGCTACCCCCGCCCGACGGTATATTCCTATCCTGTAAGGAAATCTATTAAAGGGTTATCTATCCTCAAGGAAGATCGTGGGCTATTAAGTCTAAGGCTGAAATCTAAAATCCCTATGTCTAGTTCATTTTAGATTTACCATTTCAATCTTATTGGTGATCAGACAATAAGAAGCATTAAGCTTAAGACTTAATAAGTAAACTTATTAATTACCCAAACTATAAAATAATCTCTTATAAACTAGTGATACTAAAAGTTATCACAACCCCTAGTTAACTAACACATAACTAGGACTAATAAAAACATAAAAATAAAAGACACAAAATAAAAATACTGAAAAGTAAAATAAAATAAAATGTTAAGGTAAAAGGAATTATTTCTACTACTACTTATTTAGATATCTCCCATTAAAATAATATAAAAACTTGTGATTAATATCAACCAGCCATAAAGGCGGAACCAAAATAACCAGCCATAAAGCGGAACCAAAATAACCAGCCATAAAGGCGGGACCAAAATAACCAGCCATAAAGGCGGAAATATGTTTTATTATACCAACCGACCAATCTGGCGGTATCCTGATTAAGTCCAATTTAAATAGTAAGTATATTATTTTAAGGGAGATTAATCTAAATAGTAATAGTAAAAGAAATTACCTTTCACCCGAACATAAAAATTATTACCGCATCACGGTAAATAGTAAAAACTGTAAAAAGTAAATAGTAAATAGTAAAAACTGTAAAAGAAAGTAAAAAGTAAAATTAAATTACTATTATTACAAAAAGTAATTAAAAATTATTTACAAAAGTAAGAAATAAAAACTTAAAGACTTTTAGAGAGAGAACTCTCTCTTTAGGAAGATTTGAAGAGAGAGGACTGGACACTGAATTCTGAAATCTCGCCCTCTATTTATAGGCGCGGATGGGGTGCGCGCGTCGCGACGCTGGGCTCGCGTCGCGCCGCGCGCTACAGTGACACATGTCACTTGCTGGTTCGTTGACTCAGATCTGATCCGCTCACGTGGCACTGTTCATGACGTCATCGCTTACGTCATGCTGACGTGTCAACTGTTCATGACGTCATTGCTTGCGTCATGGTGATGAGGTGGAAGGTGACGTGGCGACACGTGGGGCGGCGGCCGTCCGACGAATGAGATGTTGATACGTGGCGCGCTGTGATTGGCTGATGATGACGTGGCACGTTGACTCGGTTGACTTGCTGACGTGGCTGCTGATGTGGACGATGATGTGGCGACACGTGGCATGACACGTGAGGCGGTGGCCGTCAAGTAATGAGATCTTGACACGTGTCACGGCGCACGTTAGCATCTCCGTTGTGATGGTGACACGTGGCAGGCGCATGTTAGCAAAGTCAACTTTTCTCAGATTCTGATTTTGTGGACCCGGCGTATTTTAGCAATTTCGGCGCAGGCTGGGCGTCGCGGCGCGCAAGGCTCCAGAGTCGCGACGCGGAGAAGAAGAATTTTTCCTGTTGACGCATTTTTGACCGGTTTTGTCCCAAATTGCCTCCAGTGCTGTCCAAACTTTATTTATCTGCAAAATAACAACAAAACACACATCAAAACGTTCATAAATCTCGAGAAACAAGACAAAACATTAGGTCAAATGAGTGGGAAATAGTGATATAAATACCACTCATCACACCCCCAAACCTAACATTTTGCTAGTCCTCGAGCAAAACAGAAAATAAAATAACATAATAAAATTTAACTAAGCCATTTTCGTAGGGATCACGGTTGCATTTAGCGTATGCAACAAGCCTTTAAACCCCTAGGTGTCCCTAGTGGACGAGTGTAGTCTCGTGAGGGTTTACAGCAATGATACCCACAAACATTTTTACAAAAGTAAAAAGTTAATAAAAATAATGCACACAAAAGCAAAAAGACAAGAGAAAAGATAATAAAGAAAGTTAGTGACTAATTAGGTGAAAATTCTACTCCAAGTTACTAGTTGTTTTGTTTCTTTCTAAATTACCGAATAAGTAAATTCTCCGATTATTTTTACCATTCTTCATATACACAGCTAACAAAATATTAATCAACTCATTTTTGCCCACAACAGTCATAAGTGCAGTTGATAAGAGAGTAATATTTTTGTCCTAAAGTTCTTTCATATTTCACACCTTTTTGTAGCAATGGAATAATTTTTTGATTTTTCTGATTTTTTCTTTGATTTTTTCTCTATTTTTTATTTATATACAATACCTTCCGTCTATGTAGCGAGCTTTGGGTCGGCGGCTCCCAAACCAGTTGGCTTTAGGGCACCAGGTGTTAAACACCCCTACGAACTTAATTACTCAGACTTCAGATATATATTTTTGCAGCATCTTCGATCCATGTAACGAGCTTTGGGCCAGTGACTCCCAAACCAGTTGGTTTTAGGGCACTAGATGTTAAAACACCCTTACAAACTTAATAACTCGGATCTCGGACGTTTTTTTTTTTTTTTTTTTTTTTTTTTTTACTCCATCACTATTTAGAGATGCTTTCTCCAATTAACTATAGCACGGAATATTACAAACTTTTCAATTTTATCTCATGACTGTATGTTCCATGTAAGTTCATAATACCTGTCAACTGAATATATGAAGATCCATTTTAGTCAGATTTATGGAGAATTCACAAATTAAATAATTTAAAAGGAAATAAACAAAAATTAACTTTTTTCGAAATATATGGGTTGAGATACGTATCAGGAGTGAGAACTCCTTACTCAGCTACCTTTCACCAATTTCACCTTTTTTAGTCAAAACAGAAATACGAAAATGCAAAATATTTTTGTAATTTTTGAAAATTTTTCAATTTTTTTTTGTATTTTTCGAAAAATTTTGGACTAAAAATAAAAACAACATAAAAACTAAAAACAAGGTACTAATCAACTAAATTTCTCCCCCAAACCTAAATGAGACATTGTCCCCAATGTCTTAAACAGTAGAAGAAGAGTTAGAAGGTTGTACCTGGTTAGCTGAAATCTACAGGAAATTAAAGGTTAAGATCCAGATTAATTCGACGCCTCTTACCACGATCGTCCTCAGACCAATTTATTTTTGATAGGATAGGGTCAACTTGTGGTTCATAGGCTATAAGTTGGTCTATCAGATCCGGAGCAAGTCTGGCAGTGAAGAGGAGTTCTTTCATAGGTTTTGACACGAACCCATTTCTCCGAGCATCATCAAGAAACACACAAAAGAAATCATAAAATCCATCAACGTTGAGTAGTCCAATTGGTTTCTGGTGTATGTTCAGGTTCGCCCAAGATAGAACTATAAAAATTTCCTCCAATGTACCCAATCCACCCTGGCAAGCAATAAAAGCATCAGCACGGTTAATCATTTCTACCAAACGTTCAGACATACCTGATACAATCAGTTCCTCTCCGTTTGATGAGCCAATAAGATTTGCCTCTGCCAAGGGTTTTGGGACGATTCCCAAAACGTGACTGCCTCCTTCCTGTACAGCTTTTGAAACGATCCCCATAAGTCCGAGATTGCCTCCGCCATATATCAAATGCATATTCCTTGCGGCTAAGACTCGACCCAATTCTTGTGCTGCTTCTATGTATTGTGGTTTAGTACCAACAGTACTACCACAAAACACACAAATGTTTTCAACTCGTCTTCTTGAAGTGGCTTCCATTTTTCTATGTATTTCTTTTTCAAATTAGGATGCCTTCAAAAGTGCAATGACGGGCTGAATTTATAGTACCTGAAAAAGGGTGAGTAATAATAGCAGAAGTATCTTCCAGAGGACGTTTGTTAGCTAAACAACAAAAGAAATCGTGAAGGTCAAAAAGTCTGGATCCTGTCTACGAAAATAAAGATAATTACAACAGAAAAGCGAATCAAAGCAATAATTAAGGTAACAGAATTGTGTATGCAATACGCCACTCGCTTAGTATAAATTCATTAGAATGCGTCTCAAGATTTCATTCTTTAATCAGCCATTGCTAATGAATTGTTTCTCATCTTTGCTTGCCAAACACAATTCCTTCTGTCTTAAAATGCTTCGTTTATGCCTTTCCCTACAAAAAACACACAAAATAAAAAGTTCACATAATATGAAAAATAAAAACAACAAATTGCATGGGTTGCCTCCCTGCTAGCGCTGAATTTTTCGTCTTCAGCCAGACGTGAATGAAATTCATCTGTTAAGGAGGTTTCAATGTTGTCTTGGATGTCCGATTAAGGACAATCCCGTGAGCGTTGCTTTTGAAGGGTCTCTTCCAACGGTAAAGTGGCAAAAGAATTTTGTCTTTTTCATTGCTTGTGTCACCTTTTTAACTTTTGTTGCTCCAGTAGTACCTGAAAGAAAGAAAGAAATCAGGAGGTCTCGTATGGTGTTTGACTTGGAATGGATGTTCCATTCTGTCAAGCTTCTGGGTGATATCTTTGATTTGTACTCCCCAACACAGCGATGTTTTTCCTGAATGCTCTGGATCTTTATTAAGGTCAGACATTTGCTCCTTCATTTGCTCTTCTTTTTGCTCCACCTTTTCTTCACAGATGTATTTTAAAATTTTTGTATTTAGTTCTTCATCTGTCATCTGTGAAATACATGTTTCAAAATTGTCAACCTGAGAATGAAAAGAAATGTTAGATTTTAGGTCTTCATCCTCTGATCTGGGTGAAATGATTGGCTCAGGTAGATCTTCATCAAACATTTGTGCAAAGCATTCTCCAAGATCTTCATTTTGAGGATACAAAATTCCATCCTCAATTTTTGATGCAGTTGGTACAAATATTTCAGCTTCATCCTCGTCAGAGTCAGAATAATAAAAATCAAATCGAGACTTCGCCGGTTCGGTCTCCTGAACTGATACCTCTGATTGTTGATACTGCTCAGCCTCCTCCTCTGTTGAAATGTCATTGTGAAATGATTGGTACTTGAAGGCTTCATCAGTGTCATCTGGAACTGGTTCTTGAGGTATGTAGTTCTGGTTTTCTGTGAATTGTCTGATCCGATCTGTCATTCTCTGTATGGATTCTGTTTGACTCTGAATTTGTGCATCAAATTGAGCTGTCTGTTCTTTGAACATGTGAATCAATTGATCTTCCTCTGATGGTTCTGGTTGTTGATAAGGATCGAATGAAGATGGTGGATAAGATGAAAAATGTGGTTCTGTGAAATGTGATGGTTCTTCGTACCATGAAGGATCTTGATAGTTCTGCCACCCTGGATGGTAGTTGTATTCGCAATAATCGCTTGGGTGGTCACCATTACATATGTCACATATCCACATTGAATTCTGTTGAGCAAATGTAGGGTTGCTTGGTTCTGGTATCCAGTGATAATTGTTGGGCTCAACAACAGGCCTCAGAAAACCGGACTGTTGCTCCCAGATGTGGGGTGTATCTTCTTGTAAAGCACGTAGTCTTTCAATCTCCCAGTATTGTTCCATTTTAAGTCACCTGAAATCAAAAGGAAGAAATAAAATTACAGATAAAAAAAAGAAAATTAGATACAAGTAAATTAGATAGCTTCAAAATTAACAACTCAAGAAATATAAGTCCCCGGCAACGGCGCCAAAACTTGACCGGCGTAACACACACGTATAACGCAAGCGCACGTATCGTTCAAGTAGTATAAAAATATCGATCCCACGAGGACTTAATTCCTACTGTTGTTATTAATTATTGAATCTATTTAATTACAAATATCTAATTAAAGGGGAGAATGGAATTGATTGCTTGATTGATTTGGTTTGATTGTAGATTTGCTAAATAAATAAATAAAAAGATAAAAGAAAATACTAAGGAAAATACAGATAAAAAGATATAAGGTTGTGATTTCTTTTAAGTATCATTTAAAAGATGAAGTGATTATTTTATGTTTGTGTAATAAATCAGTTTACTAACCTGGAACACTAAATTATGTAAAGCCTCTTCCGATGGTCAACTACAAATACCCAGTATAACCCAATTGAACCATATTCCTATGTCAACCACATTACCTGGATTCATTAAATCTAAGTTCCAATTATGGCTACCCCCGCCCGACAGGTATATTCCTATCCTGTAAGAAATCTATTAAAGGGTTATCTATCCTCAGGAAGATCGTGGGCTATTAAGTCTAAGGCTGAAATCTAAAATCCCTATGTCTAGTTCATTTTAGATTTACCATTTCAATCTTATTGGTGATCAGACAATAAGAAGCATTAAGCTTAAGACTTAATAAGTAAACTTATTAATTACCCAACTATAAAATAATCTCTTATAAACTAGTGATACTAAAAGTTATCACAACCTCTAGTTAACTAACACATAACTAGGACTAATAAAAACATAAAAATAAAAGACACAAAATAAAAATACTGAAAAGTAAAATAAAAATAAATGTTAAGGTAAAAGGAATTATTTCTACTACTACTTATTTAGATATCTCCCATTAAAATAATATAAAAACTTGTGATTAATATCAACCAGCCATAAAGGCGGAACCAAAATAACCAGCCATAAAGGCGGAACCAAAATAACCAGCCATAAAGGCGGGACCAAAATAACCCCATAAAGGCGGAATATAGGTTTTATTACCAACCGACCAATCTGGCGGTATCCTGATTAAGTCCAATTTAAATAGTAAGTATATTATTTTAAGGGAGATTAATCTAAATAGTAATAGTAAAAGAAATTACCTTTCACCCGAACATAAAGAAATTACCGCATCACGGTAAATAGTAAAAACTGTAAAAAGTAAATAGTAATAGTAAAAACTGTAAAAGAAAGTAAAAAGTAAAAATTAAATTACTATTATTACAAAAAGTAATTAAAATTATTTACAAAAGTAAGAAATAAAACTTAAAGACTTTTAGAGAGAGAAACTCTCTCTTTAGGAAGATTTGAAGAGAGAGGACTGGACACTGAATTCTGAAATCTCGCCCTCTATTTATAGGCGCGGATGGGGTGCGCGCGTCGCGACGCTGGGCTCGCGTCGCGCCGCGCGCTACAGTGACACGTGTCACTTGCTGGTTCGTTGACTCAGATCTGATCCGCTAACGTGGCACTGTTCATGACGTCATCGCTTACGTCATGCTGACGTGTCAACTGTTCATGACGTCATTGCTTGCGTCATGGTGATGAGGTGGAAGGTGACGTGGCGACACGTGGGGCGGCGGCCGTCCGACGAATGAGATGTTGATACGTGGCGCGCTGTGATTGGCTGATGATGACGTGGCACGTTGACTCGGTTGACTTGCTGACGTGGCTGCTGATGTGGACGATGATGTGGGCGACACGTGGCATGACACGTGAGGCGGTGGCCGTCCAAGCAATGAGATCTTGACACGTGTCACGGCGCACGTTAGCATCTCCGTTGTGATGGTGACACGTGGCAGCGCATGTTAGCAAAGTCAACTTTTCTCAGATTCTGATTTTGTGGACCCGGCGTATTTTAGCAATTTCGGCGCAGGCTGGGCGTCGCGGCGCGCAAGGATCCAGAGTCGCGACGCGGAGAAGAAGGAATTTTTCCTGTTGACGCATTTTTGACCGGTTTTGTCCCAAATTGCCTCCAGTGCTGTCCAAACTTTATTTATCTGCAAAATAACAACAAAACACATCAAAACGTTCATAAATCTCGAGAAACAAGACAAAACATTAGGTCAAATGAGTGGGAAATAGTGATATAAATACCACTCATCAACTACCAGCAAGTTCCATCACAACTTAGAGCACTCTTGCCACCAAATTCCTTGTAAAATACTTTTCCCCATCCAAAAAAGCAAAAGCCGAGGAACGACATCACATCATTTGTACAACATGACTCAGAATCCCTCTGCAAAGCGTGGGAAAGATACAAGGAATTGCTCTGAAAATGTCCTCGCCATGAGATTGCAAAGTGTCTACAAGTCCAAACCTTCTACAATGGAATTTTTGGACTAATGAGAACCATAATAGATGCTGCTACTGGAGGAGCAGTAATGGAAAGGATAAGATCAGACCTGAGAATTGATTGAAGAAATGGCCAACAATATTCATTGTGGCCAACATAAAGAAGCTGATCCAACGAATAGCAGGAATCCACGAAGTATGAGTCAACACATCAATGAATGCCATGCTCGATTAGATATGCAAATATCTGGAAACTCTTAACATGCAGGTTTAATATTGTATCCATAAGTTCACCATATGGAAGAGCACCAGATGCATAATCTTACAACCAACATGATGAGACTATGAACTATATCAGCAATTTCAACAGACAGGGAAACAATCCGTATTCCAATACCTACAACCCAGGTTGGAGGAATCATCTCAATTTCACATGGAGCAACACTTCAGGGAAAATAGACAATCCACCACCTAGATTCCAACAGCAGAACAAAGGCCAGAAGTATGAAAAAGAACCAGGAATAACAAAAGTGTTGTCTCAGATGAAAAAGTAAGAAGCCAAATATGATGCTATGTTTCAAAAACAAGCATCATCATACGATGTTATGTTTCAAATCCAATCAGCTTCTATAAAGGCACTAGAAAATCAAATGGGACAACTGACCAATGCTCAGAGTTACAGACCATAAGACACCATTCCTAACATCACAGAACCAAATCCAAGGAACATAGGGAATGAGCAATGCCAAGCCATCAAGTTGAAAAGCAGCACTGAAATCAATAAAGATGTTGGAGTCAAGGCATCTACTAAGGAAGTTCCAAAAGAAAGCAGCGAAGTAGATCCACAGATGGAGGAAAAATAAGCAAAAAAAAATGATCGAGAAAGATTTACTTTACCTCCACCTTTCCATAGCGTCTCTAGAAACACAAACTAGAAAAATAGTTTGTTTGATTCCTGAAGATCTTTAAAAAGCTGCATATCAACATTCCATTTACAGAAGTTTTGGAAAAAATGTCCAGCTATGTCAAATTCATGAAAGATATTCTGTCACGAAAGCGAAGATTGGGAGATTACGAGACTGTAGCATTGACAGAAGAATGCAGCGCCATCTTTCAGATGAAGCTTCCCCCAAAGTTGAAGGATCTTGATAGTTTCATCATCCCTTGCACCATAGGAGAACATTACTTCGGTAAGGCTTTGTGTGATTTAGGTGCTAGTATTAACTTGATGCCTCTGTCTATTTATAGGAAACTGCAGATTGGAGAAGCAAAGCCCACCTCAGTCACTCTATAACTTGCTGATAGATCACTCACGTTTCGGAGAGGGGTAGTGGAAGATATGTTGGTCAAAGTCAACAAATTCATTTTCCCAGCAGATTTCATTATCCTTGACATGGAGGAAGACAAATACATATATATCATCCTCGGGAGACCATTCTTAGCCACAGGTCGAACCTTCATTAATGTACAAAAAGGTGAACTAACCATGATGGTATATGACCAATAAGTAACATTCAATGTTTTCAAAGCTGTGAAATTCTCGAATGAAGAAAATGAGGAAGAATGTTTCAGACTTGATATAATAGATAGTATCATCCAGAACACTGCTGTAATTCAACTTTCCACTGACAAACTTGAAGCATGCATCACTAACAAGATTGACAGAGAGGTAGATGATGATATTCTGGAATGTATCAACTATCTTGATGGAGCCCCTCACTTCAGATCGACACCACAAGTGGAAAGTTTGGAACTACTGAAAAAAGAGCGAATCAAGCCCTCGATTGAAGAACCACCACAGTTGGAACTAAAACCACATCCGCAATCAAGTGGGCAGGTTGAAGTTTCCAACATAAAAATCAAAAGAATCCTGGAGAGAACCATTGGATCAACAAGGAGTGACTGGTCTACAAAATTAAATGACGTATTATGGGCCTACCAGACAGCTTACAAGACACCCATTGGAATGTCCCCATACCAAATGGTTGTTGGGAAAGCATGCCATCTGCATGTGGAGCTCGAACATAAAGCATATTGGGCACTAAAGAAGTTAAATTTTGATATGCAAGCAGCAAGGAGAAACGGCTCTACCAACTGAACGAATTGGAAGGATTTTGCCCTCATGCTTATGAGAATGCCAAACTGTACAAAGAAAAGACCAAGAAGTGGCATGATCAGAAAATAGTGCCAGAAAACTAGAACCATGGCAGCGGGTATTGTTATACTACTCAAGGTTGAAACTTTTCCCCATCAAGCTTAAATCACGGTGGTCAGGTCAATTTGTGTTACTCAGGTTTTACCATATGGAGTCGTTGAGATGCATGACCCTAACTCCAATGATACATTCAAAGTTAACAGCTAATGTGTCAAGCACTATTGGGGAGAATCCATCAAACGTCAAAAAGAGAGTCTCACACTTGCTGATCTAGCCTAACGTTCGGGCAATCATGTCTATCTGACGGCGTTAAATTTAGCGCTAACTGGGAGGCAACCCATGTAATTTATGTATATATTTAGATTTTGTGTGTTTTATTTTTGTGTGTTTAATTTTTGTAGGAAAAATCACAGACAGGATGGAAGACGTTCTCGTAAAACTTCACAAGCATTTTCCTTCTCTCCTTTAAAACTCTATGATGAAAGTCTACAAAGCACGCATTGAAAGGAAGAGGCATCTCATGATCCAAGGTATTCCTATTGATATTCGTTGGATAATTGAAGCACAAGTTCGCGTGGTAGGTGAGTCATCTGACTCTTTTATTTCATTTCTGCCTGGTTTAGGAAAAAACACCTATGCTAAGAAAATAAAAGCTAAGAGATTAGGTGTTTGTTATAAATGTGCACGTTGTACATGCAATACTCGTTATCGTTCTTTAGGAATGATGTCTGATAATCGCGAAGATAAAATAAAATTCATTAGGGATGACATGAGTAAGGAGTATTTAGATGACATATCATTGACTCTTGAGACGCATCCCAATGGATATGTGTATCACGTAATTCGCACTTTACATACATAGTTTTGAAGAGAAATACCATAATTAAGTCTCGGGAATCTGACTTTAAAAGACGCAGTTTGTCAATTTATTAGAAAATTGGATGAGAAGTTTGTCTCTGACACATAGATGTCATTCAAGCCGCTACTTCATGTACATATTATTATTTCTTTGTTTGTAACTAATAATTGTGATTTGTTTTGTTATTTTCTTTTATTTTCACCGAAAGGATCCAGACTCTTGACTTTCACGATTTATTTTACTATTCAGCTAATAATTGTCCTTTGGTAGATAATAGTGCTATTATTACTCATCCTTTTTCAGGATCTATAAATTTAGCTCGCCATTGCTCTCTTCAACACATCCAGATTAGAGAGAGAAATAAAAAAATATGGAAGTAACTTCAAGAAGACGAGTTGTTAACATCTGTGTGTTTTGCGTTACTAGTTCTGGTTCTAAACCAGAATTCGCTCAGGCAGCACAAGAATTGGGTAGAGTCATGGCTGAGAGAAATATGCACTTAGTATATGGAAGTCTTAATCTTGGACTGATGGGATACGTTTCAAGGGCTGTTTAGGAATGGGGTAGTCAAGTTTTGGGAATCATCCCAAAACCTTTGGCAGAGGTGAATCTTATCGGACAATCAAACATAGAGGAATGTATCGTGCGGGTATGTCTGAGTGAATTTTTGAAATAATTAACTGTGTTGATGCTTTTATTGCTTTGCCATGTGGCTTTGGCATGATGGAGGAAATTTTCACAGTATTATCTTGGGCGAACTTGAACATACACCAGAAACCAATTGGACTGCTTAATATTGATGGATTTTTTTGACTTTCTTTTTGTGTTTCTTAAAGATACCCGGAGAAATAGGTTCCTTTCAAAACCTGTAAAATATATCCTCTTCACTGCTAGATCAACCAATGATTTAATTGACCAACTCTTAACTGGTCTGATAATGATCGTGGTAAGAAGCGTCGGATAAATCTGGATCTTAACCTTTAGTTTTATTTTTAAATGTACAATCCACGCTAACCAGGTACTATTTTCTAAACTCTTCTTCTTCTTCTTTTTAGACATTGGGGACAATGTCTCAATTAAGTTTGGGGGTGGGGAATAGTTGACTAGTATCTTGTTTTTATTTTTTTCGTTGTGTTGCTTTTGCTTGGTTTTTAGTCAAAACAAATATGTAAAAATAAAAATAATATTATTTTTATGTTTTTAATTTGACTAACCAGGTAGAATTGGGTTTTGAGATAGCTGTGTAAGGAATTTCCATTTCTGAGATGTATCTCAACCTAATACATTACTAGTTAATTTTTGTTTATTTCATTTTGAATTATTTAAATTCGTTAATTCTCCATAATATTGACTTAAATTTAAGCTTCATATGCTCATTTGACATGTATTATCAACATGCATGGTAACATGCGGACATGGGTCGTAAGTGAAAAGTTTGTAATATTCAGTGCTCTAGTTTATTAGAGGAAGCATATGAAAGTGATGGAATAAAAAAAAAAAGAAAAAGAAAAAAATATGTGCGTATATAAATAATTAACCATGCTTTTACTTAGTAACCGGACGTCTTGCCTCAGTAAGTAGTGATTGTTCGCGTCAAACGGTAAAAGCCTGAGTTAATAATAATAATAAAGTTTCTACGTAGTAACCAGACATCTTGCCTCAGTAAGTAGTGATTGTTCGCATCAAACGGTAGAACTTTTAACATGTGAGATCCAAGTAATTAAGTCTGTAGGGGTGTTTTAACACCTAGTGCCCTAAAGCCAACTGGTTTGGGAGTCATTAGCCCAAAGCTCGCTACAAGGATTGCAGATTTTATTTATTTTAAAAAAGAAAAATTCATTGCCAAAAAGGTGTGAATTCTGATATAACTTTAGGAAAAAAAATTACTCTCTTTTCAACTACACTAATGAATATTGTGGGCACAATGATTTGATTAATACCTTGTTAGTTGTGTATATGGAGAATGATAAAAAGCATAGGAGAATTTACTTATTTAGTAATTTAGAAAAAAAGAAAACAACTACTAACTTGGATAAGAAATTTCACTTGTTTAGTTACTAGCTTGTTTATTTTGTTTCTTTTGTCTTTTTATTTTTGATTGTATATTTAATTGACATTTGTGTGTATTTTCGCTGTAAGCCCTTATAGGAATACAACTCGTCCACTAAGGGACACCTAGAGGTTTAAAGGCTTGTTGCATACGCTAAATGCAACCGTGATCCCTACGAAAGTGCCTTAGTTGAATTTCATTTTAAAGTTGCTTATTGCATTTTATTTTGTTGTTTTGCTCGAGGACTAGCAAAATGTTAGGTTTGAGGGTGTGATAAGCGGAAAATAGATCAATAGTTACCGCCCCTTTTACTTAATATTTTGTTTAGTTTCTCGGGTTTTGTGAATATTTTGATGTGTTTTATGTTTTTTTAGATAAATAATATTTCAGGACTGAATGGAATCAAATCGGTGCCAAAACGGCAAAAAATGGATAAAAAAAGGCAAATTAGGAAATTCACTGTTCACGCATGGCGACGCGCCTCAATTATTCAGCTGTCGACATGCATAATAGCCATGTCATCACGTGCATCATCATCACGTCATCACGATATCAGCATAATTATTAATTTGCCGACACACATCATCATTTGTGTCATTATGATGTCGGCACAATAATTCATCCTACCGACACGCATCATCATTTGCATCATCATGACATCAGTGTCACGACGCCAAGCCTTCACGTATCACAATGCCGAGCCAATAATTGAGTCTGTCGACAGTTGCAACTCATTGTACAGTGCGTCGCGACGCCAAGCCTTCACGTGTCGCGATGCGGGCTGATTTTGAAGCCTATAAATAGAGGCTGATTTCATTTGAATTTTTCATACTTTCTTCTGGGGAATTTCCATAGAATACTAAGAAAAGAATATCTTGTTTCTTTATTTTCAGCTTTCTTGTATTTGAATTTTATTTTAGCAATAAAAGTGTGTGCTTTACTTAAAGTATGAGTAGGTAACTTCTTTCTGCTGGAGTGAAAGGTAAAGCTTTTGTTATAATAACTTAGATTAATCTCCCTTAATTATAATACGTAAATTATCTTAAAACCTGACTTAATTGGATACCACCTTATTTATCGGTTGGTCTTAATTAAATTAATTTTAACTTGACTTAATTGGATACCGCCTTTATGGTCGGTTGAAATTAATTAAAAATATGACTTAATCCGGATACCGCCTATATGGTCAGTTGGTAATATAACATAAATTTATATATTATAATAAGGGATATTTCTAGATTTAAAGTAATAAAAGTGGATCCTCAAACCCCCAGTATTTTAGTTCATTGTTGTAATTTTTACCTTTTTAGTTTTCAAATTTATTTTATAATATTTTCTTTATTTATGTCTTTAGTAGTCATAGGTATGTGTTGTAACTAAATACCTTAACTAGGGTTGTGATGAATTCCAATACCATAGGTTTATAAGTTGGTTATTTTGTGTCTTGCGTAATATATTGGTTTATTTATTGAGTATTAATCTTAATATTTCTTATTAACTGGCCACTAATAAGATTGATATGGTAAACTTAAAATGAACTTGACGAAGGGATTTTAGGTTTCAGCCTTAGACTCAATAGCTCACGATCTCACCTTAGGTTAGATTTCCTTTAAGGTAGATATCCTTCCAGGATAGACATATACCTATCAGGCGTGGGTAGCCACAATTGGAACTTAATCTTAATGAATTCAGAGTTTCTTGGTTAACATAGACATTTAGTTAATTGGGTTACTTTAGAAGAATATTGGAAGGATTCACAACCCCGGATAGTTTCATAATATTGATTATCTTTTAGAATTTACTTTCACACTGTTTTAATTACTTGTCTTTAGTAAACATCACCAATCAACCAACAATCTAATCAATTAGATACTCGTAGACATTTAACTTAAATAAATTAATATCTTAGGTATTAAGTCCTCGTGGGATCGATATATTTTATACTACTTGAATGATACGTGCGTTTGCGTAACGTGTGTGTTTATCACCGGTCACCTACTCAACCTGACCTTGGCATTTAGTCTCTTAATTTGACTGTTTAACAATCTATTTCCTTTTCTCTAACTTTCAACTACTTACAGGCTCCAACCTCTAAGTTCTTCTATCTTCACCTTTATATTCATTGCTAATATAAATCTAATTATTCATCCTTTGAACCGAATTTTTCTCTTAGCCTGAAATATTTTACTTAAGTTATTCCCATTAGTTTCTTTGTCATATTTATATTATACTTCAATAAATCAGTTCCTAGTCATACTTTGTCTTGTAACATAGCATAAGAACTTGTAAATTATACTCACTACCTTCCTTCTATTTTCAATTTGATAGAATTCCATTCTTATCTCGACACTTATAAAACTTGCTATTCTGTAGTACTACTGAACTTAACTTTTGAAAGTCTGTCTTAACATCCATACACTTATGTCATTATTTATTCAGTGTATTTTCTATTATTGTTTTATCTTGATAATTCCATCTCCAAACATTTTCTTATTGTCTTTTATCTCTTTTCCTGCTCTATTCTATACCTGAAACTTCTGTGGTCTATATCTATGTTTCCTTATCCAAATGATATCATCTTTTACATGTCCCTAGTTGTGTCTAGTACTGATTCTTTTATATTCTGTTATTGCTTGGCTAATATTTTCTCTTTTAATCATCTCATATAGACTATATTTCTTCTAAATCTTTTACTTAGCACCATTTTCTCCTTTTACTCCGTTCTTGTACTACATCTGAAGATTTTTATGTTTCAGTCTACTTTTACTGTGCATTCACTTGTTTTTTAGAGTATTTTGAGGTGAAAACCAAGGTCCATCTTTGCTGCTGTTATCTATCGATGGTTGGGAGGGTGGGAATTGATCCTGACGCCTTCCTGGTGGTGGTGATCTCATTAGTTACCCATGCTGTGATTGTACTTAATGCTTATCTATAAGCCTACAACTCTCTTGTTTACCCATCTGGCGTTGTCTTTCACACTAAGGTTCTTTTGTTAGGTACTACCAGAGTTTACTTCTTCAACTTCACTCCTGATTCATTTTCTGACTATTGATCATACTACCTCTCATTGTGAACCACTTTAGGGTTATGCTCTCTGAAAACTCTATCATGTTGTCTCTGTAATTCTCCCTACTAGTCTCAGTTGCTTAACTGTCTTAAGTCATTACTCCCCTGGAAAGCTCAACATCAATTGAGATCGATTAAAGTATCTGTTTATTAATAATTTTGGTTCGAATATTACTTCTCTATTATTTCTTATATTTTGGTATAAATGGGCTCTTTAAAGATCATATCTCTAGTTCTTGGGGTCGTTCTCTGCGTTTCTTATTCTGACTCCCTACTTCACTAAACCTTTACCTTCTCGAAGGTTGTCCATTTTACGGTAGGGCGGTTTATTTCTTTTAGACCTAGCTCGACATACAGTGAATTCCATTCACTCCATCTCATACAAGTATTACGATCTAATGATTTTTTATCTAGTTTTCGTTGAACTCTTTAGTTTGGTTATTTAGTTGTCTCGTGATTTATCCATTCCATCAGATATTCTTCTTTACTTGATTAACTTCTTACTGGGCTCTATGTCGGGATGACTATATGCTTTGAATGTTTCCTAGAGTCGGGCTATTGGAAGGAAGAATTACTTTGTGCTCTTATCGGAAACTGCATCGACTGTTTCATGTCTTAAGATTCCTTAATATTTTTCAAACATCCTAGGTCTTTATTTACTTAATGTCCACAAACTACATTTTCCGTGTTACTATATGCACTGAATATCCTTGTTACTAACCATATTCTTCTGTATTGTTTCCATATCCTATATTTTAGGTTTAAGATGTATTATAATGGTTAGTGGTGACTGGTCTTATGAGCTACTCTTTGAATCTCTGCTCTTGTTATAGGTCATAACTATAGCACTCTGTCCTACTGTTCGTACTGGTACTATTGTTATTCCTGAGTATCTTCATCTTCATCCTCATAGGTTTATTTGTTTAAACTCAAACGATTTCCCATTGGTATCTGTCAGACCTATGAGTTCTGCTCTATTTTACCTATTCTGTGGACTTCTACTTAGTACTGTAAGCCTCGTGCTAGCTGTTGTAGATTCTTGAACTATGGTAGGTTCTTTTCTTTCTAACTTCAAAATTTTCCTTGGTCCTCCTCTGGGTAAACCATACTTCCAATTTCACTACCATTGTCTTAAAATGTGGTGTTATACGAACTGGGCTTCCGTATAATTATCCATTTCTATGCTGGCATCGGCTGGGACAAGCATCTTAAGTCTCTATGGATGTCGATGTTTCTTGTTCTGGTATTCTATATCGTGGTAAAGTTTATTACTCATATAAGATAGGTATGGGATATACTCTATCAAGAACACTTCTTCAACCAATATTACTGAGGGGTGAGAATCTGAGTAGTTCAGAGTCATATCTATGTCGGGTTGCTTGGGGTAAGGTAACTAGTCATCTCCACTTAAGACCTTCATTTGGTTGCTTGTTGGCCTGGGTTTGGGGATCTATAACCTATTCTCTTTTTTTGATGTCTCTAGTCTATCAGGATTCCCATGTCTAATTCTAATTTCTTACATCTCTTATACTTCTAATTATCCTTTGCTATTCGGAGAGTTTTCTATCTATACGAGATACTCAAAGCCTATTGGTTTGGCTTGAAGGAACTTTCTAAGGAAGAAATGAATCTTACGAAAAGGAGAGACCTTACATATGTCTATTTGGTACTATTACTCTTACTCAGGCTTGCTATATTCCTTTTTACTGTAATAAGTTCTAGTGTTTTCTTCATCATATACTTATGTATCTTTCGTTGCTTATATATCTTTCGCACTTACTGTCTCTGGTTGCTTGAATATCTATGTATCATTATTTACTTAGAAATGTACTGTGTATACACAATAACCACGTAAGTCGGAGAGAGTCAGAAAACAACCTTGGAGGTATGGGTTTCTGATCTCACCTCGTAAGATGTCAATCTTATTGAGGAAGACGAACTGACTACGTATGAGGAAGTGATACAAGGTATCGACTCCCTATTCTGGCAAAGTGCCATGATGTCCGAAATGGATTTCATGTATACCAAACAAGTTTGGACACTGGTTGTTGTACCGAAAGGCATTGTGTCTATTGGTACTATATGAGTCTTCAAGGAAGACATACATGGATGGCAACATAAAAACGTACAAAGCTAGGCTTGTAGCGAAAAGGTATCGTTATCAACATTGTGTCGATTACGATGAAACCTTTTACTCGTTGCCATGGTTAAATTCATTTGGATAATGCTTGCTAATGCTGCATGTTTCAGTTATGAAATGTGGCAGCTGAACGTCAAAATCACTTTCCTTAAATGGAAACCTTTTGGAGGATGTTTAAAACATCCTAACGGTTTTGCGTACCAAAACAAGAAAACAAGGTTTTCGGGTTAATCAATCCATTTATGGATTGAAGAAAGAATTGCGTTCTTGGAACTATCATTTTGATGTAATCATAATGGTGTATGATTTAATTCAAAACGAAAATGATTCTTGTGTATATAAGGAGGTTAGTGGGAGCGCACTAAAAGTGATTGTCCTATATAATGATGATATATCATTTCTTGGAAATGACATTCCCATAATACAATCGGTGAAAGCTTGGCTTTCATGAAAATTCTCAGTAGAATTCTTGAGAGAAACAACATTTATTCTAGGAATAAGGATCTATTGAGATAGATCTAAAAGTCGTTGGCATTCTCCGAGAACTCGTACATTGAAATAAATGTACGCGAGCTGGTGTCTCATATGCTTTGAGCATATGGAGTCACAATCAGGCTAATCCAAGTGATAGTCACTGGATTGATGTTAAGAACATCCCTAAGTATCTTAGATGAACTAAGGATGCTTTCTTAAGCCATGGAGAAGGAGAATTTGAAGTGACTGGGTTCACTGCTGCAAGTTTCCAAACTGACAAAAATGACTATAAGTCGTAATAAAGGTACTATATAGTTTGAATAATGGAACAGTGAGCTGGAAATCTTCCAAGCAAGATACTGTTGCCGAATAAACAAAAAGTGGAATATTGTTGCAGCTGAGGCAGCAATAGAAGCACTTTGGATATTAATAATCCTAATTAGATTAGGAGTATTTCTATTAGCAGCTGAGCTAGGCTACAGCACAGGTGAAGAATTAATGTTCTCATCAACGATCCAAGTATATACTTCAACTGTTCATCTGATTCATTCGGATCATATATCGTGGCGATGTGATGATCGAATAAATCGCATCAGATGATAACATTGCAAATCCCCTGACGAAAGCAGTTTCTCAGTAGAAGTTTGAGCGATCGTACATAGTTCAAGTGTAGGACAGTTGAGTGATTGGCTATAGGCCAAGTGGGAGATTGTTGGACAATTATGACCCATAGCATCACTATTTGTACAGAACATGGTGTTGTTGTACAAATTAACTATGTGACAAAGAAGATTGCTCTTTTATCATTTGTAATTGGATTACCAAGATACATAAATGATAAAAGTCCATATAATTAGTTTTGGATTGATAAGATATGAGATAATATCAATCCATGAAGGTCTAATCATTAAAACATCTCTAGTCGTAGAATTATCGAAGTCCGAATCAGGATAGGTGTATTTGGTCTTAACCTGAGACTTGCACCGCTAATACTTGCGACAATCAATATACTTTGGTTTTGGTCGTCCAAGGCTTTAACTGGTTCTGTGTATGCCTCTTTTGGGTATATTGAGAATCGTAGTGTATTGGGTGTGATGTCGAGATGGAAGTATCACTTCAGTCATATGGAGATATTGGTCATATAGGATACGGAACTAGTACTCTTTAGTACCGCAGTCATCGGGATAATATGACTAGGTCATGATTATCCGATTATAGAGACTGGTTACCAGAGATCCGATATGTGCTTCGTACAGGGCAGACACAATTCCAGCCCCAGGCCTAGCATGTGACATCTGATACTGGATCGCATACGCAATACTACATATACTACGCCTGATATAGATTACATATTCCTTTAAGAAACTTTCTGGAGAATTGGGTAGGCACGGTGCTTTGATAGAAGCCAACCATGTCTTGTAAATCGGTAAAAACGTAGTACTAGGTACGTACGTGTTCGGATAGTTCGACGACCGGATTTGCTGCCAACATATCCAGGGATCTCATAGGTCGCTTCCCGAAGATTCACCGATGACGTATGACTCAGACATAATTAATCTATGATTAATTATAAGAGAGAGAAAATTAATCTAGGATTAATTACTGAGATATTTTATCTGGGATAAAATACTATTTAAAGAGAGAGAACGATTAATTTGGAATTAATCGACAAAATAATATATTCGAGATATTATACGAAATTAGATTTTGACGTGGAATTAAAATTAGATTTTAATTCGGGCGAACAAGTTAATTTAGAATTAATTCGTTAGCGACGTGCATATTAATTTTGCTAGGCATAATTATTTAATTAAATTTGATTTAATTATGTCGCAACGAAAAATTCGTTAATTCGGAATTAGCGAACCCGAGCCCGGGAGTGTTTGTGGGCCCACTCGCATTTCGAATCAAGTGGGGCCCATAATTCACATCACGCGTCACATCACTAGTTAACTTTATCACTTTAATGTGATGGAAGTTGGTGGTTGGTAGTTGAGTGTGGAAACACACTAGTGTGATGGCTTGAAAGAAATTTACCATTTTTTATTATTTTGGTATTTGACTTTCATTTTTGTGTATTTAGAATATACAACACACCAAAACACTCTTCTTTCTCCTCTCTCCCTCTCACGGCCTTGGAGCCCTTTTTTCTCTCAAATGTTCTTGGCTTGCCACGCAAAGAACAACAAGAAGCAAAAGGGGAAGATTTGTGGCAAATTTTTCCAAGATGCTAGGACATCCAATGGGTCTTACAAAGGTGATAGGGATACTCATTCATGAGCATGGAATCCATTTACAAAGCTTGGAGCTTGGAGATATACAATTTGGAGGGTTGACCAACTCCAGGAGCACAAAATGGAGCTTGGCCGAGAGCTTCAAGAAAATTTTTTGATGTTCTTCGCATCGCAAAACCGATCAAAGTGAGTATTCCACAACTTTACTTTGATGTATTCACATGTTTCATATGCTTAAATGATCTTGGGATGACTTAGAAAACCCAACAATGGTATCGACAGCTTTGTTAAGCATGAAATTGGATTTAGGGTAAAATTTAGGTAAAATTGATTTGAGCATGATTTGATAAAATTGATTGATTGAGTATGCTTGAATGATGATAACTTGGAGTTATATGTGATCAATTTGATGAAAATTGAATTGGATTAATTTTTCCCAAAAATTTGGCTTGGCCGAATGTGACTAGGTGCCCAAAAGTCATGGTGATTTTTTTTTTTTGATCATTGGATGTGTTGGAAGACATGGGATAAATTGATTTAGGATTTAATTGGATTAAAATCAAAATTGGATTTAAAAAAACCCCAAATTACCGTGATCTTCAAAGCATGAAATGAATTGATTTTTTGATTCAATAATATTGGACATGTGTTGATGATAATAAGCATGATTAATTATGTAAATTGGTATTTTGGAAATGTTAATTTGAATAATTAATTATGCCTAATACACTTTAGTTAATTAAATTGTGAAATTTGAAATTTTGGAATTTAATTAGTTGGGCTAAATTTGGAATTTGACTAATAAAGTTGTATTTGGGCTTAATGGGCTTGGTTGGGCCAAGTTTGGTTTAGGTTAATTGGTTGGATCTTATTGGGCCTAAAACCATATCCATAAAGTCCAAATATAATAATTGGGCCTTTAAAATTTTAATTGGGCCTAATGGGCCTAAATTGATTTTTGGCAAAGGGTGATTCCTTATTAGGCTTTGGTTGACAAAGTTCATACCTTATAAATTAATTGAAAACCCATTGGACTTTAATTAAATTGACATTGGATGTTAATTGGGCTTTGAGACCCGTAAAGATTAGATTTAGAATCTAAGTCGCAAATGCTCATTAATAAAGTGTAATTTTTTAATTTGGAATTAAATAAAGAATTAGTATTGAAGACATATTAAATTGGATTTAATATTGTAATTTGATATAATTCAAGAATTCGTACTTTGAGTACTTATTCTTAAAACGAGTTGGACTAGCGCAAATCAAATCGTTGTTTTAACATTGGATGGTCATTAATTTCAGATTAATTAATTGGATTAGATTGATTGATAACATGCTTTGTGTGAATATATGGATGTGATGTTTGATTAATGTATATCAGATGGATATTAGATGGGTGAGGGCAATTTTAAAAATTATTGTAATAAATTTAGAATTTATTAAATTGGACCTGCGTGTCCAGCCTATTACCTCTTGACTCTTTGTATTTATCTTCTCACCTAGTCCCCTCAATGTAAATGAGGTTTCTTTAGAACTGTTATGTAATTGGGTAGAAGTAAGATTTGTGCTAGCGGGAGAGAGGAAAGAAAGAGATTTGTTCTAGGTACAAGTTGTTTTAAATATCCATCCGCATATCATTATTAATTTATGTATCGCGCCTTATTATGCTTTTAGAATGCATGTTAAGGGTGTATGATGAGACCTAATCAAAAATAATTAATTGGTTGCCAATTACACGAAAAACCCTCAACAAATATTAAGCGTTTTTCCTTCCATTGAGTGATTCTCTCTCAAGATCCAAGATTGTCACTGGTTTTTTGGCCAAAGTCAAAGCCTTTGTCCATCGCAGATGTGTTTGAATCATGAAGGCTTTGTTCCATATCGCATGTCTTCTCCAAGTTGTGATTTGTTGGCAAAAGTCAAGATCACTTCTTGCCCATCGACATCGATTATGAAGCTTTCCAAGGTCAATGAGTCCCGCTTAACTGGAATCATTAAGTTTGTTGTGCCAAAGCCAAGGATTAGTTGATTCATAGGAAAAAGGTTAGGGAATATATCGGATATATTGGCATATATTAGATATATGTTTCGATCTTGGATGTCCAACTAATGGATCTAGGAATTGGATGAGATCCAATTGATCTTAGAGATCTACCTAGTTAATAATCATACAATTTGTTGGCCAAAGTCAAGGTTGTGTGTTATTTAACGCGATCATAGCCCACTAGGAAACAAGGTTTCCCGAGTACTCAACAGAGGGTTAGAGGCTCGCCGAAAAATAATGGGAGGCAAGAATTAAATTACAATTTCGTTTAGATACTTGTCAATATGCGCTCATTTCAATTCTTCGTCATTAATTTAAATAAATATATTAGTTGGACTAATATTTAATCGTTTTTTTAATTAAACAGTTGGACTGTATTCAAACTACTTCAAATTATAGTTGATTATATAATTGAATTATAATAATCAATATATTTGAATTTAATTAATTTAATTATAGTTGGTTATATAGTTAGACAATATTAATCATTATATTAAATAATACCTAAAATTGTTGATTAGATAGTTGGACTATAGCAATCAAGATAACTGAAAGATTAGTGTTTAAAACATAAACATGGGAGAAAATATCTTTAAACGGCTTTAATTTTCAAATTGGGAATAATACCTCAGGATAGTCCTGGGAACTGAGAAGTTATTCTTTTTTATAGAATTACATCTCGGGCCTAAGCCCGGAGTTGAGCAAATAGTAGAACATGATATTTGGAATATTCATGTGATGATAACTTTAGTGCTAAATCTTTTGTGCTTGATGCAATGACACTTTAATTTCGTTGTCAAAATTAAGGATTAGATCCTTGTACCATGATATTGAAATTGAAGGATCTTCATAGATTTATTCTTAAATCTTAGAAGTACAAATTTCAAAAGAAGCTCTTTCGCTCACGTATGTCAGAGGGTACATTTGTCGAGCACTAGGTGTCGCAGATGATTGCTGACATCGATCAGCTAGATTAGTTGGCATTACCTACATGGCCGAGACTACCAAAGATTTGATCTTATAGTCTCTACCCGAAAGCTGGGACATGTTCATTTTGAACCAAGAGTAAACTCTTGGAGAGTTGATGGCTATGCTCTAGGAGGCACAACCAGAGCTTCTAAAAGGGGCAAAGGCAAAATCATCACAGTCTTCTGGGAAGATAAAGACATATCCCAAGAAGTCTGCCTAAACTATGGCCAATGGGGTCGCTGGAAGCGTGACTGTCATATGGACAAGGCAGACATGAAGGAAGTGAAGGCGGTGCAAGGCTCCGGCTTCAAGTATGTTTTTCATAAACATGTTCACTATTAGTTTCAAAATTAGATTTTTGATACTAAGTATTGTTCATAGATATGTACTGATGTGCGGAATCTACTGATAACAGGAGACTGACTTCAGTTGAGATCAACCTAAAAGTCAGAAATGGGACGAGAGTCGTTGTTTTAACCATAGAAACCTAAGTTTAGAAACTACCCTTAAGGAATGTACCTATATTAGGAGACTGTTAAAATGTACCTAGTTTGACTAGAGACATTATCTCTATATCAGAGTTTAATCTGTTGCGGATATACCTTTATATTCTAGAACACTAAAGTGTTTTATTTTATAAAGATGATATTGAGATAAACACATTAGATGTGAATAACAGTATTTATATTTAGAATATAAATCAATCTCATACATATAACATGACAAATAAATAGCTCAAACTGAATTAATCAGATGAGACTTATAAGTGGCATTGTTGTCTGGGACATATAAACAAGACTCGTATATCCACACTTTTGAAGAGTGGATATTAGGACGGATTTGATACTATTCAAATGATGTCTACGAATCTAGTTTATTAGGCAACGTCCTTAAAACACATTTTACTTGGTAAAAGTACAAGTGCCATCGACCTATTAGCCCTCGTTCATAGTGACATAAGTGGGCCCATGTCTAGCTAGGCTAGAGGTGGATATGAATACTTCGTAACCTTTACGGATGTGGTATCGCGTTATGGTTATGTGTTTCTTTTGAAACACGAATCAGAAACTTTTGATAAATTCAAAGAGTTTCGACACGAAGTAGACAGACAGATCGGCTAAAGTATTAAACTGTCACGGTTAGACCGTGGTGGAAAATACTTAAGCAATAAGCTTCTCAATTACTTGAAAGAGTATAGTATTCTTTCATAGTGGACTCCTCCCAGAACACCTCAATTGAGCGGTGTGTTCGAACAGAGAAACCGAACCTTGTTGGACATAGTAAGGTTAATCTTGAGTCGCTCTGAGCTACCATTTTCCTTCTAGGGATACGCATTAAACAGTGCAATACTTATTTTGAATAAGGTTCCATAAAAATCTATTAGACAGACTTCATATTAGATATGAACAGGAAAGAAACAGGGTTTTCTCATTCCTGAAGATTTGGGAATGCTAGGCATATGTTTGGATGATACCAAAGTAGAACCCAAATCGGATAAGTGCCTAATTTTAGGTTATCCTAGGGTAACCAAAGTATAGTACTTATACAACTCACAAGAGAACAATTTAATTGTTGCTCGCCATGCGGTTTTCCTAAGAGGAATACCTATATGCAGTGGTAAGTGGGAGGAAAGTAAAACTCGATGAAAATCAGAGTAATACTATTCCAGGCACCGATTCCTTAATGGAACACAAACAGTTCATCAGGGATGAAACTGTACCATAATCTTCGAATACACAATAGCCACGTAAGTCGGAGAGAGTTAGAAAACAACCTTGGAGGTATGGGTTTCTGATCACACCTCGTAAAGATGTCAATCTTATTGAGGAATACGAACTGACTACGTATGAGGAAGTGATACAAGGTATCGACTCCCTATTATGGAAAAGTGCCATGATGTCCGAAATGGATTCCATGTATACCAACCAAGTTTGGACACTGGTTGTTGTACCGAAAGTCATTGTGCCTATTGGTACTATATGAGTCTTCAAAGAAGACATACATGGATGGCAACATACAAATGTACAAAGCTAGGCTTGTAGCGAAAAGGTATCGTTATCAACATTGTGTCGATTACGACGAAACCTTTTACTCGTTGCCATGGTTAAATCCATTTGGATAATGCTTGCTAATGCTGCATGTTTCATTTATGAAATGGCAGCTGAACGTCAAAATCACTTTCCTTAAACAGAAATCTTTTGGAGGATGTTTAAAACATCCTAACGGTTTTGTCGTACCAAAACAAGCAAACAAGGTTTACAGGTTAATCAATCCATTTATGGATTGAAGCAAGCATTGCGTTCTTGGAACTATCATTTTGATGTAATCATAATGGTGTATGATTTAATTCAAAAAGAAAATGATTCTTGTGTATATAAGGAGGTTAGTGGGAGCGCACTTAAAGTGATTGTCATATATAATGATGATATATCATTTCTTGGAAATGACATTCCCATGATACAATCGGTGAAAGCTTGGCTTTCATGAAAATTCTCCGTAGAATTCTTGGGAGAAACAACCTTTATTCTAGGAATAAGGATCTACTGGGATAGATCTAAAAGTCGTTGGCACTCTCCGAGAACTCATACATTGAAATAAATGTACGCGACCTGGTGTCTCATATGCTTTGAGTATATGGAGTCACAATCAGGCCAATCCAAGTGATAGTCACTGGATTGATGTTAAGAACATCCTTAAGTATCTTAGATGAACTAAGGATGCTTTCTTGAGCTATGGAGAATGAGAAATTGAAGTGACTGGGTTCACTGCTGCAAGTTTCCAAACCGACAAAAACGACTATAAGTCGTAATAAAGGTACTATATAGTTTGAATAACGGAACAGTGAGCTGGAAATCTTCCAAGCAAGATACTATTGCCGAATAAACAACAAAAGTGGAATATTGCTGCAGCTGAGGCAGCAATAGAAGCACTTTGGATCTTAATAATCCTAATTGGATTAGGAGTAGTTCTATTAGCAGTTGAGCTAGGCTACAGCACAGACGAAAGAATTAATGGTCTCATCAACGATCCAAGTATATACTTCAACTGTTCATCTGATTCGTTCGAATCATACATCGTGGCGATGTGATGATCGAATAAATCGCATCAGATGATAAAATTGCAAATTCACTGACGAAAGCAGTTTCTCAGCAGAAGTTTGAGCGACCGTACATAGTTCAAGTGTAGAACACTTGAGTGATTGGCTATAGGCCAAGTGGGAGATTGTTGGACAATTATGACCCATATCATCACTATTTGTACAAAACATGGTGTTGTTGTACAAATTAACTATGTGACAAAGAAGATTGCTCTTTTATCATTTGTAATTGGATTACCAAGATACATAAATGATAAAAGTACATATGATTAGTTCCGGATTGATAAGATATGAGACAGTATCAATCCATGAAGGTTTAATCATTAAAATATCCCTAGTCGTAGTATTATCGAGTTGGACATTGATAATGCGGAATAGACTAGTATTGCACTTGTGCGTGTTATGGGAGCATAACAGCATAGTTCTCATATATTTGGGTATTGGATACTCATGCAAGTGTAATAGCAGGTTGTGTTTACCGATGGTACGGAAATAGCTTCGCTCTGAATAGACCCCTCGGAATTCCATTAGTAGTATGAATATGTGTCTATGAAAGTCTGAATCAGGGTAGGTGTATTTGGTCTTAACCTGAGACTTACACCGCTAATACTTGCGACAATCAATATACTTTGGTTTTGGTCGTCCAGGGCTTTAACTGGTTCTGTGTACGCCTCTTCTAGGTATATTGAGAATCGTAGTGTATTGGGTGTGATGTCGAGATGGAAATATCACTTCAGTCATATGGAGATGATGGTCACGTTGGATACGGAACTAGTACTCTTTAGTACTGCAGTCATCAGGATAATATGACTAGGTCATGATTATCCGATTATAGAGACTAGTTACCAAAGATCTGATATGTGCTTCGTACGGGGCAGACATAATTCCAGCCCCAGGCCTAGCATGTGAGATCCGATACTGGATCGCAATACGCAATACTACATATACTACGCCTGATATAGATTACATATTCCTTTAAGAATATTTCTGGAGAATCGGGTAGGCACGGTGCTTTGCTAGAAGCCAACCACGTCTTGTAAATCGGTAAAAACGTAGTACTAGGTACGTACATGTTCGGATAGTCCGACGACCAGATTTGCTGCCAACATATCCAGGGATCTCATGGGTCGCTTCCCAAAGATTCACCGATGACGTATGACTCAGACATAATTAATCTAGTATTAATTATAAGATAGAGAAAATTAATCTAGGATTAATTACGAAGATATTTTATCTGGGATAAAATACTATTTAAAGAGAGAGAATGATTAATTTGGAATTAATCGATAAAATAATATATTCGATATATTATACGAAATTAGATTTCGACGCGGAATTAAAATTAGATTTTAATTCGGGCGAACAAGTTAATTTAGATTTAATTCGTTAGCGACGTGAATATTAATTTTTCTAGGCATAATTATTTAATTAAATTTGATTTATTACGTCGCAATGGAAAATTCGTTAATTCGGAATTAGCGAACCCGAGCCCGGAATTGGTTGCGGGCCCACTCGCATTTCGAATCAAGTGGGGCCCACAAGTCACATCACGTGTCACACCACTAGTCAACTTTATCACTTTAATGTGATGGAAGTTGGTGGTCAGTGGTTGAGTGTGGAACACACTAGTGTGATGCCTTGAAAGACATTTACCATTTTTATTATTTTGGTATTTGACTTTCATTTTGTGTATTTAGAATATACAACACACAAAAACACTTTTCTCTTCTCCTCTCTCCCTCTCAGGGCCTTGGAGCCATTTTTTCTCTCAAATGTTCTTGGCTTAGCCGAGAACAACAAGAAGCAAAAGGGGAAGATTTGTGGCAAATTTTTCCAAGATACTAGGACATCCAAGGGGTCTTACAAAGGTGATAGGGAAACCCATTCATGAGCATGTAATCCATTTACAAAGCTTGGAGCTTGGAGATCTACAAATGGAGGGGTTGACCGAATCCATGGAGCACAAAATGGAGCTTGGCCGAGAGCTTCAAGAAAATTTTTTGATGTTCTTCGCATCGCAAAAGCCGATCAAAGTGAGTATTACGCAACTTTACTTTGATGTATTCGCATGTTTCATATGCTTAATTGATCTTGGGATGACTTAGAAAACCCAACATATACGTAATGCCCTCAGATCCTAGAGCAAGGATAGGGGGACGGTGATACGTAACGCCCCTAGACCCTAGTTTCAGAGCTTGGGTGGTAGCATAGATCTGCACCCCAGTTCTAATTCTTGGCTTGGGGGATGGAGATACGTAACACCCCAAGACCACCAATTTCAGAGACAGTAGTGGCATGCTTTGGGAGATGGCGATACGTAACGCCCAAAAGTCATGGATTTGCACTGCTGGCTATAGTTAGGCGTATGGGGGGACGACGATAAGTAACGCCCTCATACGTTAAGGTTTTCAGACACAGAGCAGCACAATTATCAGATTTTCATAAATGCAGTTTTTAGAAACTAGATTTTAGAAACAGTTTTTGAAAAACAGAGTTTCAAAAGCAGTTTTCAGAAAGATCAGTTTTATTAAATAAATTTCAGATGATGTTTTCAGAAAAGAGATTTCATATGAAGTGATTTCTAAAACTTTAGTTTTAAAACCTAACGTTTTGATTTGAGTATTTCAGATTTATAGTCCACTCACTTAGATCGTACGATGATCTAACCCCCTCATTCCCAGTTTTCTGTTCTTGCAGGTATTCTAATGGACGAGCTCAGAAGGATGGATACTGATGCAGTCACTAGGGTTGGAGTCCACCTGTACGAAGATCTACCAAGTACAATAGTTAATTTTGAGTTTGTTTTCAGTGTTTTCGAATTGGGCTACGGTCCCATACTAAATATAGTCAAATAAAGAAAAGTGTATTAGTATCTGTTATTGGTAGTTAGTCAGAGGCTTTTGGGGTTAGTACTTCTATCCTCTGTCGGTGACATCTCCCAGATTCGGGGATGTTACAAATATGGTATCAGAGCATGGTCTAGGGAGTCAGTTACTGCAGTGGGTAGAGTTTTAGGGTCTTGTATACTTAGTATGTTCGGGATACTAGTATGCAGGGCACTACCTCTCCAGTATCCGATCCTCGAGTATGTCCTCAAGATCCTCAGATAGGTTAGCAAGTATTTCCAAGTCTTATGAATCCTTTTTCCTTACTCTAGATAGGAATCATCCTAGATTACTCCCCGAAGTTCAGTATAAGCTAGGGAACCAAATTGTAAGTTCCAAAGAAAGTTATCCAAGAAAGTAAAAGAGAAAGAGAAAGTTAAGAAGAGAAGTAAGGAAAGTTTCAGGAGTAAGAAAAGATAAAGATATAAGATCAGATC
This sequence comes from Zanthoxylum bungeanum, assembly GCA_019454045.1. Taxonomy (NCBI): domain Eukaryota; kingdom Viridiplantae; phylum Streptophyta; class Magnoliopsida; order Sapindales; family Rutaceae; genus Zanthoxylum; species Zanthoxylum bungeanum. Next base: position 72,419 of record SKCR01030611.1, read on the forward strand.
AGAAAGAAAGTATAGAAACCTATAGTAGCCAAGAGAATAGATAAAACCCCAGTAAGTTTTACAGTTGCCTGGTAGATGTAAGATACATTCCCTTCTTATGAAATCTTTTTGGATGGATCAAATAGCCTTCGAGTACCTTGAATAAATAGCGAGTTTCCCAAGTAACGAAGAATAGCCAGAGGGGTAATAGAAGTAAGAAACCCATATTAGTCTTGAGGTCCCCAATGGAACTAGATGCCAAAGAGGATTTAGAGAACTCCAGATACCCAAATCCCGACCCAGATCCCCAAGCAAGAAATAGAAACGGTTAGTTACTTTACCCTTAGCAATATGATAGAGACAATACCTCAGACTATCTAGTCTTCGAACCCCCCAGTGGCACCAGATAAGGAAGTTGCCCTGATAAAGCCTACATCATACCTACCTTACATGAGGAATAGACCCTACCAGGACACATAGCACCAGAATAAGGATATTGAATCCCGTCGAGACATAATATGTTTACCCCAGTCCCTACTAGCATAGGCATAGATGACCATAAGAAATATGACGAGAGTTCACGTAGGATCTCAGAAGATTGATCACCTAGAAAGAGATTAAGAAAGTTTCGAGGTTATTAGGAAGAGAAACCAGGGTAGCCCAGAGGACAAGACAAGTCAACACAAGGTTTGTAGCACTAGTAAAAGTCCACAGGATAGACCAATACAGTAGAACCTAAAGATCAGCCCACAAGCCAGTAGAAAATCATGGAAGTATAGAAGAACAGACCCATGAGGTTAAGGATATTTAGAAGTGATGAAGGTACTAGTACAGACCATAAAATAAAGTGCCATAGATGTGATTAGTGGCAAGACCAAAGAACAGAGATTTAGGAAATAGCTAGAAGAGTGAACCACCACTAGCCTCAGCAGCATGGCGTAGAGCCAAGGAATATGATATGAAGACAGCAAGAAGGAAACAGAAGTGGCAAGAAGACTAAGTCTGTACAGTGAAGTAAGAAAAGAAGTTTTGAGACAGTAAGATAAGTGAAGACCTCGTAGAAATCAATAAAGAGTAATGAATCTTAAAACATAGAGTAGTTGACAAGGTTTCCGCAGAACCAATGAAGACCCTCTCTTTTAGAAAACTCAATTTTAGAAAGCGTGCAAACATCTAACCAAATCGTTGTAAAACCTAATTGTAAGGCAAAAATACGTATCCGTAGATCCTTATAGAGTGTATGTATTGACCCTTTTATTTAGCGCCCAATAAAGGAAAAAGAAAGACCAGTAAATAAGAGTAGTTGACAGGATAGGTGAATTGCGAGATAGCTAGACAGCCAAATCGGTGAGTTCAAAGAGACATAGACAAGCAGCATGAGCCAGAATAGATTGAAGTCACAATAAGTTGAGCTATTTTAGAGGCCATCATTAAATTAAGGAGCCTTTAAAAAAAAGATAAGAAAGGAAATAGGTAAAAACTTAGAAATACAAAGAAATTAGGGAGAACGACTCTTGGAATTTAAATGAGTAACTTAAAAGAGACCCATAGTAATGAGAATGAGAAATTAGATAAGGAATAGTACCTGAACCCAAGAAATAATAAGAGATACCTTAAGCAATCAAAGATGATGAAGTTTCCAGGGAAATGAAGATATAAGGAATTCAAGGAACTAAGATGAGAAGGAAAGACTTGATGAAAAGTAATACCTGAACTGGATTTAGCAAAATATGTCCTAGATATTTGAGGTTGAAAGAGAATTTTCAAGAGAATGGAGATGTAAGAAGTTCAAGGAATTGAGATAAGAAAGAAATTTAAGCAGCAGGGTAAGCTTATTAAAGAGGAATAACAAGAGAGTATAGTGGTACCCAGAGAGAGGAAGTAATAACTTTAGAAGGCTAAACAACAAAGATAAGTTAGGAAAAGTACAGAGATAATACGAGGAAGTTCTTAGAAAGCAAGACCTTAGAAGGACTTCGCAGAAGGGGCAGTGAGTGCAATAGTCGAAGGTAATCATAAGTAAAGTTGGAAGAGACAACCAGACATTTTTAGTAGTCATACCCTAATATGAGGAAAGTTTTCAGACTTGTATACACGGAGGTTCCAAACTTATAAATGAGTCGTATGTGAAACTAGATCACCATAACCAGAAAAGCCTCAGAACAAGGTCCCACCCTCCCAACCCTCGTTGGACAGCAGCAGCAGAAGTGGATCCTGATGGTTGCCTCAAGACATTCCCAGGAATAAGTGAAAGTATAATGGAAGAAAACTAGACAAAAGACCTTCAAACATAGTTCAAGATTAGAATAATAGTAAGAGACAGTGTTGGATTAAATAGTTAGAAAAGAACTTGATCATATGGTATGGTACAAGAAGAAAGTATTAGTTAAGTATTAACTAGGATACAAATGAACTAGTGTTAGACACAGTAATGTATTGAAAAAGGAAAAGATATCATTTGAATAAGAAACCAGAGACATAGACCATGGGAGTTCTTAGTCTAGCATAAGACAAGCAGAAGGCAAGAAGAGTGCAAAGGAAAAAGATTAGAAGCAAAGTTGTGAATGTGTAGCAACGGTAGTAGAAGAATACCTAGTAAGTAAAGATGAAGTGTGTAACTACAAGGTGTCATAGTATCAGAATGCAACCAAAGATCCCTTACATGTTAGTTCACGCAAAGCACATTAAGTACCCAGCCCAGACTTCGTTGACCAAACCACTACGGGTTTGGGACGGCTAAGCCACATGTATGGGTGGTTCGGTAAATGTATCAGAATAGTATGAAATTGAGGAGATAAGTTGCTACAGAGTTGCAACTAGCATATGGAGTGATTTCTTAAGGTATGACATGTGTACGTATATTTAGGTGATGACCCTTGACAGCATTAGACTTTGGAGAACAAGTTAGTGAGGAGCACTGAAACCAGACTTGTAGTAGCAATGAAAATGGGGGTATGAAGAAAAGAATGGATTATAGTCGGGATTGAAGCGCCACCATCTCCATTTATAACAAGAGTGCAATTTAAGTAAGAATGTGCATACAGTTCAACCCCAGCAAAACTACCAGACCCAACTTTCTTAGTACAAACCCATTAAGTGGACAATAATAGAGGATAAAGGTACATAAGGAGTCAGACCCTGCATTACAAGTCCTAAGTTATACAGAACCAGTAAGCAGTCTAGTATAGACACATGTACATATGTACCTTCAAGGGTCAAAGCCATAGTAAAAGAGCCTAGTTACAAGAAAGTGTAAATACCTACAAAGATAAAAGATATGTCAGTAAATGTATAAAAACCTAGCCCAATAGTTATACGGAATACGTAAAAGAGCATTGAGTTCTTCGTAAGGAGATTCTTAGAATATATCTTTTTATGGAATAAATATAAGAAGATAACTTATGTGAGTAATGAGCTAGAATAAATAGAGTATAATGAAAGATTTAGGAACGAGGCTATTTGTTTCATCAAAATACTGTAGCATGGTCGTAAGGTTAAGTAACCAGTCAAAGTTATGGGATCATGATGAGGAATCCCCCTCTCGACCGAGAATTTAAGAAGCACAAGGTAAGGAAAAGACTGAAGCGAGCGTGAGTTAGTTTACAGAAAAGTAAGAGTTCTAGCAGGTGAAACAAGATAGTTTCAAGTATAAAGCCAGTTAAGGCTGATGGTCTAGAGAGAGGCCGTGAACCCAGTGGTATGTGGTGAGATCCCAAGTTTAAAAAGGATTCGGGGACGAATCCTATTTAAGGGGGGAGAATTTATAACGACCGGTAGTTTTTACTACTGCATACAGTGGTACTATTACATACGGTACGAATCCACATAATAAAAATTATGTTAAGACTCAAATATACGCATGGTATGACTTTGGGGACAATTGGTAAATCCCTCAAAGTCCCGGGACGAGATTGTACAATGTTCCCCTTTGTATAGCCCGTGGTATTTGGGGCGTAATTTTTTCATACAAAAGAAGAGAAGAAGAAGAAGAAGAAGAAGAAGAAGAAGAAGAAGAAGAAGCAAATAAGGAAAAGATGAGCATCAATGGAGAGTTTAGAGAATGAAGAAAACCAAGAGGAAAAAGTTAAGAATTCATGACCCAAATTATAAACTTCTAAGTTTTGATGAGTTAATGCCTATATTGTGTTGGGAACTTGGTTGTGATGATGATAGTATGATTTTTGACAATTAAAACAAGGGAAAAGTTGATGAATCCTAATTTGTGAAGTTTTGGGTAAAATTTGGTAAAGTGTGTGTGATGGATTGAGAATTGAATTAATGATGAATTGGTGGTTCAGTAGATGTGAAATTGGGTGTTACATGATGTTTTGTATATTGGTTTTTAGTGTGGATGTGTTGATATGAAGTATAAGTGGAAGTTTTGTGCATTAGATGAGCTTAGGAAAGCAAAAATAGAATCCTGGTTTTCCATCGCGACACAGAATATCCACGCATCGCGACGCATAAGAGAAAAATCTGGGCACATTTCTGGTACATGCGCGTCGCGACGTCCCCTAGCCTGCGTCGCGATTCCAGTTCAAAATGTGGCCCGAATCAGTTTTAACCCACCCATGTTCCTTTCTAGTATGCTTAAGGCCACCTTATGGGTCTCGTATCAGTTCATATGCATATCCTACATTGGGAGATAAGCACGATAAACCTTATAAACAAGATATGATGATACATCATTTAGCTTAGCTTATTTTCGTTATTCATTATTACAACTTACATGCTAATTAAGTTTTTGACCCTAGATTATCTACAGGAATCACAACTTTCTTCGGTAAAGGATCCAGTACCATCCAGATTCCAAAAACTGTGAGTGGACACCATTTTCTTTAGTTGATTTTGTTTATTGATTTATTATTCTTTATAAATTGAGACTTACTTTTCCAGCACCTAGGGTGTTAGCTATGATTTATTTAAAGTTATTTTCAAATAATAGTGTTTTAGAAAAGAAATAATTTAAAAGTATGGTTTTATAGTTTTTCGGGGCATGAGGGAAAAACTCACCCTAGTATGTAACTTGACACAGTTGGAATTGACGGACAGAGACATGTGCACATGTAGAGGACTGAGGGGACAGCGATACGTAATGCGCCCAGATCCTAGAGCAGGGCTAGAGGGACGGTAATACTTAATGCCCCTACACCCTAGTTTCAGAGCTTGGGTGGTAGCATAGATTCGCACCCTTAGTTCTAGTTTGTGGATTGGGGGACGGCGATACGTAACGCCCCAAGACCACCAGTTTCAGAGACAGTAGTTGCATGCTTTGAGGGACGGCGATACATAACGCCCCAAAGTCATGGATTTATACTGCTAGCAACAGTTAAGCGTATGAGGGGACGGCGATAAGTAACGCCCTCATACGTTAAGATTTTCAGACATAGAGCAACACAATTATTAGATTTTCAGAAATGCAGTTTTCAGAAACCAGATTTTATAAACAGTTTTCGAAAACCAGAGTTTCAAAAGCAGTTTTCTGAAAGATCAGTTTTATTAAAGAAATTTCAGACGAAGTATTCATAAAAGATATTTCATATGAAGTGATTTCTGAAACTTTAGTTTTAAAACCTAACGTTTTGATTTGAGTATTTCAATTTTATAGTCCACTCACTTAGATCGTACGACGATCTAACCCCGCCATTCCCAGTTTTCTGTTCTTGTAGGTATTCTTGGAGAACGAGCTCAGGAGGACGGATACTGATGCAGTCACTAGGGTTGGAGTCCACCTGTATGAGTTAGAGATTGAGTGAGTGTCCTGTCATTGTTAAGTATGAGTCCTGTATCAGTTTTTGTTGTGTGTAGTCATTGTAAAAATAATTTTTACCAAGTACAATAGTTAATTTTGAGTTTGTTTTCAGTGTTTTCGAATTGGGTTATGGTCACATACTAAATATAGTCAAATAAAGAAAAGTGTATTAGTATCTATTATTGGTAGTTAGTCAGAGGCTTATGGGGTTAGTACTGATATCCCCTGCCAGTGACATCTCCCAGATTCTGGGATGTTACATGAGACCCCAACACTTTGCATACTGCAATCACTGACTCCCTAGACCATGGTCTGATACCATATTTGTAACATTCACAATCCAAAAATGCTACCGGTAGGGAATAGGTCATCCTATCCCCTTGAGCCTCTGACTCTATGAGAACTACTAATCTAATTTCATATATAAACTAAAGCATGGGACCATTACCCAACTCAACAACATAAATGCATAATACATCTTATACTAAGTACTCAATTTTGCTACACATTGCAACTATGACAGTGGACGCTTATAATGCATTACATGTGTAATCTTTACTATATAACATGTATGATACATGACTTTTGCTGCATTTGACTGACTGAACTCTGTTTCTGACTTGACCTAGTGGACTGAACACCGTAGTGACTGCCATCAATATCCATCCTCTCGAGCTCGTCCTCTGAGTAACCTGTAAAATAAAACACTGGGAGTTGGGAAGTTAGATCATTTGAACGATCTAGTGAGTGAACAGTTTAAAATAGGTACCAAAACACTTTTTGAAAATCCATGGTTCTAATACCAAATTCATCTCAAATCATCTTTTCTGAAATCTCTTTCATTATTTGAAAACAACTCTCTTTCTGGAAAACTATTCTGAAAACTTCTTCTGGTCTGTAATTCTCTGAAATTCTCATAAAATAATTTTCCATCTTGTAAACCTTTCTTTCTATAAAACTCTAAATTCTTTCTGTAAAACCGAACTCTTTTGAAAACTATTTCATAAAACTATATTTTCTGGAAATCATGTCTCTGAAAATCTGTTTCTGAAATCTTTCTCTGAAATATGTAGAAAACCTAACGCATGGGGGCGTTACGTATCACCGTCCCCTCATACGCCTAAACTAGTGGTCTTGAGGCGTTACATATTGCCATCCCACAAGCTACTGAACTGGAGCCAAATGTGCAAATCCATGCCATTGGGGCGTTACGTATCACCGTCCCCCATTACATGCCATTGTCATGTCCCTGAATCTAGGGGTCTATGGGCGTTACGTATCGCCGTCCCCATATTCCTGAAATCTGGTGGTCTTGGGGCCTTATGTATCGCCGTCCCCCAAGCCACTGAAAGTAGGATCTGGGGGCATTACATATCGATGTCCCTCTAGTCCTGCTCTACATGTGCACATGTCATGTCCGTCAGTTCTAGTAACCGTCAATTCTATATCTGAGTTAAGTTACAACTGAGGTGGGTTTTCCTCACATGCCTCGAAAACATAAAATCATGATTTTATAATCACCACTTTTCTAATCAATTCTCAAAACACTCTTAGTCAAAACATACTTGAAAGTAAATTTGGCTAACGCCCTAAATGCAAGAAAGTATGTATGATATTTAAAAATAATATAATGAAAGTGAATTTAAGGAAAAAGTGTCCACTCATTGATTTTTGGATCTGATTGTTGTTACTTCGCTTCATCAAAGAATGTTGTGATTCCTCCGATGATCTATAATCGAGAAACTCAATTAGAATATAAGGTATGAGATAAGTTTCGAGGTTAGACTAAACTTCTCAATTCTGCTAATCCATCAACACCACATGACGTATTATGCTTATGACTTATCATATCGTGTGTATGTTTCTTAATATGAAACTCTTAGGGTGGTTCTTAACATCCTAGATTGAAACTGAAATGTTATTAAAATATGGGCATATGTCATCCCTCTCTTCATTCTTCCCCTCTCTTTCTTCTTCCTCTACGTTTCTCTCTTCCTCTCCCAATTTTGGGTATTAATGAATAGTATTCCTTATATATAATAGGGGCTAGTTGGTTAGTTTTACAAAACTTTAAAATGAAAAAGTTAGAATTTTTGAGATATTTTGAGAAGTCTCTAGATGGGTCCATGAGCATTATTCATCTAGATTTTTTATCTGAGTTTTTGACTTGCTTCTGTTTCGAATTTGAAAAAATATTCAATGTGGAGGTTGTAGGTCTTGTTCTTAACTTTCCGACGATATAAAATTTATGAAAATCTGAGATCATATGAAAAGGTTATGGCCCAAATACCATGGGCTGTCTGGAGTGGAACATCGTACCATTTCGTATAAGAATTTCGAAGAATTTACCGATTGTCCCCAAAGTCATTTCATGAGTGTATATGTGTCCTTACATAATTTATATTATGTAACACTCATCCCACAATGTAAACAGTAGTCGAGATTACCCGACGTTACAATCGTTCATGTGGTGACATGAGAATGAATGCACATTGTATGATGTGATCATATAGGACTGGATGCAGAAAAAAATGAATATCTTATTATATCTGTTAACTAAAGAAATTCATTTTATTTATTAGATGGTAATAATGTTGGACAGTTATGACCCATAGCGTCACTGTTTGTAAAAGGCATTGTGTTTTTGTACGAAACTAACTATGTAGTAATGAAATTGCCTTTTACCGTTTTGTAATTTAATTACTTTGATATATATAAATGGTAAAAGTCCATATGATTAGTTCCGGATTGAGATGATATGAGACAGTATCAATCCATAAAGGTTTAATCATTAAATATCCCTAGTCGTAGTATTATCGAGACTGGACATCGATAATACGGAATAGACTAGTATTGCACTTGTTCGCGTTGTGAGGGCATAACGGCACAGTTCTCATATGTTTAAGAATTGGATACTTATGCAAGTGCGATAGGAGGTTGTGTTTTACCGATGGTACGGAAAACAGCTTCGCTCTGGATAGACCCCGCGGAATCCCATTGGTAGTATGTATATGTGTCTATGGGAGTCCGCTTCAGGGTAGGTGTATTTGGTCTTAACCTGAGACTTGCATCGCTAGTACTTGCGACAATCGGTAAAATTTCGTTTTGGTCGTCCAGGGCTTTAACAGGTTCTGTGTGCGCCTCTTCTAGGTTTATTGAGAATCGTAGTGTATTGGATGTGATGTCAAGATGGGAGTATCACTTCAGACATATGGAGATGATGATCACGCAGGGATTCGGAACTAGTTCTCTATAGTGTTGCAACCATCGTGATAATATGACAAGGTCATGATTATCCGATTCAAAGAGACTAGTTGCTTGATATCCGATATATGCTTCGTACGGGGCAGACACTTCTCCAGCCCCAGGCCTAGCATGTGATCATCCGATACTGGATCGCAATACGCAATACGACGTATACTACGCCTGACATAGATTATATATTCCAGTAAGAATATTTTTGGAGAATTGGGTAGGCACGGTGCTTTTCTAGAAGCCAACCATGTCTTGTAAATCGGTAAGCACGTAGTACGAGGTACTCACTTTATCGGATAGTCCGATAACCGGATTTACTGCCAACATATCCAGAGATCTCTTGGGTCGCTTCCCAAAGATTCACCGATGACTGTTGACTTAAAATATAATTAATCTGGGATTAATTTAGAGAGAGAAAATTAATCAGGAATTAATTGGGGCTTTATTTAATCCGGGATTAAATGTATTCAGTAGAGAGAGAACGCGATTAATTTGGAATTAATCGGTAAAATAAATTTAATAGTTAAATTTGATTTTTCTATTTAATTTATTTAAATGGGCTAAAATTAATATATCGGATATATTAATACGAATTGGATTTCGTCACGAAATTAAAGTCGGACTTTAATACGAACGAACGAGTTAATTTAGAATTAATTCGTAAACGACGATCGTAATATATTTACGAGGCATCGATATTTAATTAAATTAGATTTAATTATTTAACGATGGAAGTTCGTTTAATCGGATTAAACGGAACCAAGCCGCGGCAAATGTTCGTAGAGATATTTGAATTTTGAATTCAAATATGTGGGGCCCACTTCACATGTGTGGTAGGTGGTGGTAGTTGGCATTTATGCCAAGCCACCAACCACTCAACCACCTTGTTTTCACTTTTTGTAAACCATTACCAAACCTACCTAGTTTAGGGTAAAAGGTGAAAAGGGTTTTACTAAAAGGTGAATAACAAAAAGGAAATCTATACATTTGTTACACAACATATTTTTCACAAGTTGGAAATGAAAACCCTAGTTCTTGGAGACCTTTGGGCGTGACCTTTGTGCCTCTCTTCACTTGGATTTTGTTCATCAAATCAACAAGCTAGCACTTAAGCAAGTCAACAAAGGTGATAGGGAAACATCTCAAAAGCTTGGAATCATCAAAAGGTTGGATCTTGGAGATCATCTTCTCAAAAATTTTAAAGCTCTATCCACTCATTGTAAGTTTATTCCGCACCTTATAATGATCATATGAAATGCTTTTCATGCTTATTAGATCCTATGAATGTTCTAGGAACACTAACAATGGTATCATGAGCCTAATTTAAGCATGAAAATTTATAGGGTTCTTGGACCTAAAATTTGGGGCTTTTATATTTTGAGCATGATTTTTAAAATTGATGCTTTGAGTATGATGACTTAGAGTTATGCATGATTAGATTTGAAATAAATCAAAAGAATCAAAAAATAAAAAATTATTAGGTTGGCCGAATGCTTCCTTGCAGTGCACTGTGCAGATTTTATTTTTTGTAACATGAAATAATATGTTTGGATGCATGTTTAAATGTTAATAGTTGGTTTAATATGATTAGAATCAATGTCTATAATTTTCATGTTAAAATCAAAGTGCATGTTGAGCATGAAATGATGATTTTAGGTTTCATTTGTGTCAAGCATGCAATGATGTGTTTTGGCTTGATTTTGTGTTAAGCATGAATTATTGGACTAAGCATGATTAATTAAGTTAATTGATATTTTGGAAATATTGAGTTTAATTAATTAATTATGGCTAATACACTTTAATTAAAATAATTTTGATATTTGGAATATTATAATTATGTTAATATATGCCTTTAAAATGAGTTGGGCTAAAAGTGTGTATTTGGGCCTAATGGGCTTGGTTGACCAAGTTTGGTTTTGGACTTTTGGATTTGATCCATTTGGGCCCAAAACCAATTCCATTAAGTCCAAATACATCACTTGACCCTTTAAAGATTTTAATTGGGCCTAATGGGCCTAAATTGATTTGTTGGCAATAGGGTGATTCCTTTGGGCCTTGGCATTTTGGGTTTGATCCATTATGGCCAAAGCCCATGCCTTAAGAATCAATTAAAAGCCCATTGGACTTTAATTAAAATGACATTGGATGTTGTTGGGCTTTGAGACCCATTAAGATTGGATTTGGAATCCAAGTCTTTAAGGCAAATAAATAAGTGAGTGTATTTAATTTGGAATTAAATTGGAATTAGTATTGAATACAAATAAATTGGATTTAAAATTGTAGTTCAATATAATTCAAGAATACTTACTTTGAGTATTTATTCTTAAATGAGTTTGACTCTTGCAAATCAAATCATTGTTTGAACATTGTATGGTCACATAATTAAAGACTAATTAATTGGATTAGATTGGTTGTAATACATGCTTTGTATGATTACATGAATGTGATGAATGAATAGTGTATATCGGAGGATATTAGAAGGGTGAGGGCATTTTGGAAATTGTAATAAATTTAGAATTTATTAAATTGGACCTGCGTGTCCAGCCTTTTATCTCTTTACTCCTTGTAATTCTCTTCTCACCTATTCCCCTCAATGTAAATGAGGTTTCTTTATTGTATTTTGTAATTGGGTAGGATAGAATAGTTCTAGCCGGGGAGAGGAAAGGGAGTGATTTGTTCTAGGAACAATTTGTTATATATCCATCTGCATATCGCTATTAATTTACTTTACGCGCTTTATGATGTTTTAGAAGCATGCTTAAGGGTGTATGATGAGACCTAATCAAAGATAATTAATTGGTTGCCAATTACGCGAAAAACCCTCAAAAACATATTAGCGTTTTTCCTTCCATTGAGTGATTCTTACTCAAGATCCAAAGTTGGCATTGGTTTGTTGGCCAAAGTCAAGACCTTTGTCAATTGAGGATGTGTTTGAATCATGAGAGTTTTGTTCTATATCGGTGTCTTGTCCAAGTTGTGATTTGTTGGCCAAAGTCAAGATCACTTCTTGTCCATCGACATTGATTACGAAGCTTTCCATGTCAATGGGTCCCGCTTAACTGGAATCATTAAGCTTGTTGTGCCAAAGCCAAGGCTTAGTTGATTCAGAGGAAAAAGGTTAGGAAAATATATTAGATATATTGGCATATATACATGTATATGTTTCGGACTTGGATGTCCACCTACCGGATCTAGGAATTGGATGAGATCCATTGATCTTCGAGATCTACCTAGTTAAGTTTCATACACAGCTTGTTGGCCAAAGTCAAGGTTGTGTGTTATTTAACGGGATCCTAGCCCACTAGGAACTATGTTTCCCGAGTACTCGACAGAGGGTTAGAGGCTCGCCGAAAAATAGTGGGAGGCTAGTATTGAATTTGCAATTTCATTCAGATACTTAGCTTTACGCGCTTTCAAATTTATTTCGTCAAAATTAAAAATGATTAGTTGGACTAATATAATGTTTTTTTCTTGTAACAGTTTGACTGTACCCATCTATCGTAACTAAATAGTTGGACTATTGTAGTTAAGATGACAGGAAAAGGGAATGTCCGTGACATTATCATGGGAGAGAATGTCTTTAAGGGCACGAACTTTTCGGATTGGGAAATGAACCTAAGGATAGTCCTTGGGGCAGAGAGGATACTGTATACGATACAGACACCTCTCGGGCCTAAGCCCACTGAGCCACTTGAGCTGGAGCTTTGGAAGACTCACAGCAATGACTGTGACACGGCTCAGTCCATTATGCTTGCTTCTATGACTCAACATTTTCGTCGTCAAAATAGGGACTTGGATCCTTATAACATGATGGCAAGATTGCACGATCTCCACCGCTCTAACAAGAGGATGGAGAGATATGAATTGGTGAAGAAGCTCTTCCGCTCACGCATGTCAGAAGGCATGTCTGTTGAATCCCATGTGGTTCAGATTATTGTTGACATTGATGAGTTAGCCAAAATGGGGATAGTCTTGGAGGCTGAGATTACTGTGGACATGGTCCTACAATCGCTCCCCGATACCTGGAGACAGTTCATCATAAACTATAACTTGATGAACACTGATGATACTCTTGGAGAGTTATTATCAATTCTCAAGGAGGCTGAGAAGGAGCTTCTCAAGGGCAACAAGCGCGAGGCGCATTTTGCTCAAACATCACTATCTGCCAAGGCTTGGCCTAATGCAACTGGTGGTGTTAAGAAGAAGAAGCATAAGGGAAAGGCCAAGGCCAAGGCGTCAAAGGCTTCTGGGAAGCCAAAGGAAAAGTCTCAGGATGTATGCCTACAGTGTGGCAAGCGGGGTCACTGGAAGCATGACTGCCGCGAGTACAAGGCGCTCCAGAAGGAGATTAAAGCGGGCAAGGCACCGGCTTCAGGTATGTTTGTTATAGAGATAAACATGACTACTTCTAGTTTTAAAAATTGGATTTTTGATTCAGGTTGTGGTACTCATATATGTACTGATGTGGCAGGATCTGCAAATTAGCAGGAGACTGACCTCAGGGGAGATTGATCTACGCGTTGGAAATGGGGCACCAGTCGCCGTTTTGGCCGTTGGCACTTTGTTTTAAAGCTGCCCTCGGGGCATGTACTTGAACTTAATGATTGTTATTATGTACCTAGTTTGACTAGGAATATTATCTCTGTATCTTGTTTGACCCAATGCGGGTACACTATTGTATTCCGAAACACTGTGGGTGTTTTGTATCTATAAAGATGATTTTGAGATATGTTCTGCTGATGCTAATAATGGTCTTATATTTTGAATATAAATCAATCTCAAACATATAATGTAACAAAAAAAAAGGCCCAAACTAAGTAATAAAGATGAAACTTACATGTGGCACTGTCGTCTAGGACACATAAACAAGACTCGCATATCCACACTTTCGAAGAGTGGGTACTTGGACGGATTTGATCCAAATTCATATGACGTCTGCGAATCTTGCTTATTAGGCAAAATGCCTAAATCACCTTTTAGCGGTAAATGTGTACGCGCCACCGAACTGTTAGCCCTCGTTCATAGTGACGTTTGTGGGCCCATGTCTAGCCAGGCTAGAGGTGGATACGAATACTTCGTAACCTTTACGGATGATGCATCGCGTTATGGTTATGTGTATCTTATGAGACACAAGTCGGAAACTTTTGAGAAATTCAAAGAGTTTCGACACGAAGTTGAAAAACAGACCGGTAAGAGTATTAAGACATTACGGTCGGACCGTGGTGGCGAATACTTGAGCAATGAGTTTCTACATTACCTGAAAGAATATGGTATTCTTTCACGGTGGACTCCTCCTGGAACACCGCAATTAAACGGTGTGTCTGAACGGAGAAACCGTACTTTGTTGGACATGGTAAGGTCTATGATGAGTCGCACTGAGCTACCTATTTCCTTCTGGGGATATGCATTAAACAGTGCAATTCTTATTTTGAATAAGGTTCCGTCAAAGTCTGTACAACAGACACCATATGAGATATGGACAGGAAAGAAACCGGGTTTCTCATTCCTGAAGATTTGGGGATGCTGGGCATACGTCAAACGTTTGGAAGGTACCAAACTTGAGCCCAAATCGGATAAATGCCTATTCGTATGATATCCTAGGGAAACCAAAGGATATTACTTCTATCACCCATAAGGGAACAAAGTATTTGTTGCTCTACATGCGGTTTTCCTTGAGAAGGAATTCCTGAATGCATTGGTTAGTGGGAGGAAAGTAGCACTCGATGAAAATCGGAGTGATACTGTTCCTGGCATAGAATCCTCAACGGAACAAGAACAGTCCATCAGGGATGAAACTGTACCACAATCTTCTATTACACAAGGACCGCGTAGGTCGGAGAGGGTCAGGATACAACCTGAGAGGTATGGGATCCTGATCTCACATCATGTAGATATTAATCTCATTGAGGATACAGAACCGGCTACGTATGAGGAAGCGATACAAGATATCGATTCCGCTTTATGGCAAAAAGCCATGAAGTCCGAAATGGATTCCATGTACACCAACCAAGTTTGGACACTGGTTGACGCACAGAAGGCGTAAAGCCTATTGGATGCAAATGGGTCTTCAAGAAGAAGACCGACATGGATGGCAACGTACAAACGTACAAAGCTAGGCTTGTAGCGAAGGGGTATCGTCAACGACATGGTGTCGATTACGACGAAACTTTCTCACCCGTTGCCATGATTAAATCCATTCGGATAATGCTTGCTATTGCTGCATATTTCGATTACGAGATATGGCAGATGAACGTTAAAACCGCTTTCCTTAACGGAAACCTTTTGGAGGATGTTTATATGCAACAGCCTGACGGTTTTATCATGCCTAAACTTGCAAACAAGGTTTGTAAGTTAAATCTGTCCATTTATGGACTAAAGCAAGCATCGCGGTCATGGAACCAACGTTTTGATGAGATCATAAAAGAATATGATTTCATTCAAAATGAGGATGATCCTTGTGTATACAAGAAGGTTAATAGGAGAGCACTTACTTTTATTGTCCTTTATGTTGACGATGTATTGCTTATAGGCAATGACATTCCCATGTTAACATCGGTGAAGGCTTGGCTTTCATTAAAATTCTCCATGAAAGATCTGGGAGAAGCAGCCTATATTCTAGGAATAAAGATCTACCGGGATAGATCTAGAAAGCTGCTTGGACTCTCCCAAAGCACGTACATTGACAAAGTGTTGAAGAGATTCAACATGGATCAGTCCAAGAGGGGACTATTGCCTGTGTCACATGGTGTCTATCTATCTAAGGACATGTGTCCTAAAACTCAAGATGAGAGAGACAACATGAGTCGGATACCGTTCGCCTCGGCAGTCGGATCGATCATGTATGCCATGATATGTACACGACCTGATGTCTCCTATGCTTTGAGCATGTGTAGTCGATATCAGGCCGATCCAGGTGAAGGTCACTGGATGGCGGTTAAGAACATCCTTAAGTATCTTAGACGAACTAAGGATGCCTTCTTAATTTATGGAGATGGAGAACTTGAGGTAACTGGGTATACCGATGCAAGTTTCCAAACCGATAAAGACGACTCTAAGTCGCAATCCGGGGACATATTTTGTTTGAACAACGGAGCAGTAAGCTGGAAATCTTCTAAGCAAGATACTGTTGCCGATTCAACAACAGAAGCGGAGTATATTGCTGCAGCTGAAGCAGCAAAGGAAGCAGTTGGATCCGAAAATTCTTAATTGGATTAGGAGTAGTTCCGTTGGCAGCTGAGCCCGTTCCATTGTATTGTGACAATAACGGGGCTATAACACAGGCTAAGGAACCGCGGTCTCATCAACGATCCAAGCATGTTCTTCGACGTTTCCATCTGATACGTGAGATCATACATCGTGGCGATGTAAAGGTCGAGAAGGTCGCATCAGATGACAACATAGCAGACCCGCTGACGAAATTTATTCCCCAGCAAAAGTTTGAGCGACATATACATAGTTCAGGTATTAGATGCTTGAGTGACTGGCTATAGGCCAAGTGGGAGATTGTTGGACAGTTATGACCCATAGCGTCACTGTTTGTAAAAGGCATTGTGTTTTTGTACGAAATTAACTATGTAGTAATGAAATTGCCTTTTACCGTTTTGTAATTTAATTACTTTGATATATATAAATGGTAAAAGTCCATATGATTAGTTCCGGATTGAGATGATATGAGACAGTATCAATCCATAAAGGTTTAATCATTAAATATCCCTAGTCGTAGTATTATCGAGACTGGACATCGATAATACGGAATAGACTAGTATTGCACTTGTGCGCGTTATGAGAGCATAACGGCACAGTTCTCATATGTTTAAGTATTGGATACTTATGCAAGTGCGATAGGAGGTTGTGTTTTACCGATGGTACGGAAAACAGCTTCGCTCTGGATAGACCCCGCGGAATCCCATTGGTAGTATGTATATGTGTCTATGGGAGTCCGCTTCAGGGTAGGTGTATTTGGTCTTAACCTGAGACTTGCATCGCTAGTACTTGCGACAATCGGTAAACTTTCGTTTTGGTCGTCCAGGGCTTTAACAGGTTCTGTGTGCGCCTCTTCTAGGTTTATTGAGAATCGTAGTGTATTGGATGTGATGTCAAGATGGGAGTATCACTTCAGACATATGGAGATGATGATCACGCAGGGATTCGCAACTAGTTCTCTATAGTGTTGCAACCATCGTGATAATATGACAAGGTCATGATTATCCGATTCAAAGAGACTAGTTGCTTGATATCCGATATATGCTTCGTACGGGGCAGACACTTCTCCAGCCCCAGGCCTAGCATGTGATCATCCGATACTGGATCGCAATACGCAATACGACGTATACTACGCCTGACATAGATTATATATTCCAGTAAGAATATTTCTGGAGAATTGGGTAGGCACGGTGCTTTGCTAGAAGCCAACCATGTCTTGTAAATCGGTAAGCACGTAGTACGAGGTACTCACTTTATCGGATAGTCCGATAACCGGATTTACTGCCAACATATCCAGAGATCTCTTGGGTCACTTCCCAAAGATTCACCGATGACTGTTGACTTAAAATATAATTAATCTGGGATTAATTTAGAGAGAGAAAATTAATCTAGGATTAATTCGGGCTTTATTTAATCCGGGATTAAATGTATTCAGTAGAGAGAGAACGCGATTAATTTGGAATTAATCTGTAAAATAAATTTAATAGTTAAATTTGATTTTTCTATTTAATTTATTTAAATGGGCTAAAATTAATATATCGAATATATTAATACGAATTGGATTTCGTCACGAAATTAAAGTCGGACTTTAATACGAACGAACGAGTTAATTTAGAATTAATTTATAAACGAAGATCGTAATATATTTACGAGGCATCGATATTTAATTAAATTAGATTTAATTATTTAACGACGGAAGTTCGTTTAATCGGATTAAACGGAACCGAGCCGCGGCAAATGTTCGTAGAGATATTTGAATTTTGAATTCAAATATGTGGGGCCCACTTCACATGTGTGGTAGGTGGTGGTAGTTGGCATTTATGCCAAGCCACCAACCACTCAACCACCTTGTTTTCACTTTTTGTAAACCATTTACCAAACCTACCTAGTTTAGGGTAAAAAATGAAAAGGGTTTTACCAAAAGGTGAATAACAAAAAGGAAATCTCTGCACTTGTTACACAACATATTTTTCACAAGTTGGAAATGAAAACCCTAGTTCTTGGAGACCTTTGGGCGTGACCTTTATGCCTCTCTTCACTTGGATTTTGTTCATCAAATCAACAAGCTAGCACTTAAGCAAGTCAACAAAGGTGATAGGGAAACATCTCAAAAGCTTGGAATCATCAAAAGGTTGGATCTTAGAGATCATCTTCTCAAAAATTTTAAAGCTCTATCCACTCATTGTAAGTTTATTCCGCACCTTATAATGATCATATGAAATGCTTTTCATGCTTATTAGATCCTATGAATGTTCTAGGAACACTAACAAATAAATGGATTGATCTAAATCTTGAGTGTACTTCGAACTCCTACATGGTAGGCTATATCCTTTGATTTACTAAGGTGAAGTTGGTGTAGCAGTCCCGGCCAATAACTACGTATTTTGGGGATATGGTTTGGTGTCTAGCTGGGAATATTTTACATAGACATGAAATTTACTCCTTCTTACAAGAAGTAGAAGAGTATCTCTCTTAAGGTGCTCAAGTTTTTCTATTGCGAATAGAAATATTTTTATTCATAATAGTTATGAATTAATTGTTCATTTGAAAATCAATGGTACTTAAGGTATAAAATAATTAGAGGGGTATAACAGACTTATGACCCAACTCTAATTATGAGATATTCGTGAATGGCCAATCTGTATGTAATGACTATATCGATGGACACCGAAGTTGTTCGGCTTATATTTTTCATCTACGGCAACGAGAGTTCAACTTCGAGTTTTTAGTAGAAAACGCTAAGTTAATAATTTGGAATATTTAATTAAAGAGTTTAATTAATATTTCGATATTATTGGAGCTCGGAACCATAGGTCCATTTGGTCCTCGTGCTAGCTAGATTAACTGTAGCAAACCAAATATAATTGGATTGTCTAATTATATACTCATATTATATTAATATATTATTAATGTGATTAATAATATAATTTGTCACAAATAAAAACTATATTATATTATTTTAATATAAATGTTTTGTAGAATTATTTGATTATGAGATAATCAAATTGTGATTATGAGATAATCAAGTTAGTAATAATTATGAGATAATTATTACATCATAATTAAGGTAATTACATCATTATTATGATAATGATTTTTAAATTGTATTGGAGACAAAACCATATGGCTTTTCATACTCTCCAACAATTTATGTCTATTAGGTATGACCTAAATACCTAATTGCTTTATTATTAGTAGTTTATTTCTTATGCTTTGGTATGGCCTCCACTTGATTGTGTTTGCCATTACAAGATATCATTAGTAACTTAATGACAAGAGTAGTTGGCTTTAGAAAAAATATTATCTCTACCATTTCCACTCAAATGTTGAGGAAGGTAATACCATTCACTCAAGTTTGTGAGAGAGATGGAGAGAAGAAAATTCATAATTTTTCTTCAGTGTTAAGAGAAAATTAATTTTTCTCAAGTGTTGAGAATATATAGAAAATAAGAGTGAGTTAGATCTACATCTTCTTCATTCAATCTTTCTAAAATCCAAAAAAATTGTGACAACTTAATTCTCTAAAGAATTTAGAGATTAATATTTGAGAGTGAAGCCCAAACTTCGGTTTGTTGGTTTCGAGTCATAGTTCGTAAGATCGGGTGGTTGATCCAAGCATCGGATTTCAAAGGAAACACATCCACATCGAGGGGTAAATCCATTCACCAAGAGTTCGTGGAATTCGGTTCCAACAAAGGGAGAAGGCAGAAATTTTTTCAAGGTCGATCCTGGAGCCAATAGAAATTCCGCTGCGCATAAGGAAATGCATTTCCTACATCAATATATATATATATAGTAAGTTAAATATTTTTAAGCATCCTCATCGCGTCAGGTGGTAGCTTCATATTAAAGTTATAAAATTAAATTATTGATACATCTATTAAATAAAAATACATATTACAATAAAAATAGATATTATAATTTTATAAGAATTCTATTATAACGAGAAAACATATTAGACTATCATATTAAAATAAAAAGCAATATTAATTATTTACAATTAATCTAATCTCCACAATTCATTTTTTTTATTGAATTATAAAATGAAAATATATCTACAATTATTTTCTTATTATTAAAATAATAAATTATTAACATAAGAAACCTATTACAATATAAAAATATAACATACTATTAAAGTAAGAAATATATTAATTAAATTAATAGTTTAATTTATTAGTATTAAATTATAAAATTAAAATAAAGAACTCTGTTATAATAAGGAAACATATTATATTTCATTAAAAAATGTGACACTTAATCTTTACAATTAACATCCACAATTAATTTTTTATTATTAAATTATAAAATTAAAATATTTTTAAAAATAATTTTGTATTAAATAAAAAGCCTATTACAATAAAAGTACATATTATAATTTTATAAGAACTGTATTATAATAATAAAACATATTATACTATCATATAACAATTAAAAAACATTATTAAATTAATAAATCTATTAAATAAGAACCATATTATAACAAGAAAATATATTATACTATCCGATTAATTTTAATAATATCACAAATAATTCAGCAATATATATATATAAAGTCAAACACTTTTAAGCTTTATAATAGCGTCACATGACACCTAGTCTATACCATTAATATTACCTAATATAATAAGAAGATATAATACAATCTTCTATTAGAAAAAAAAAGTGTGACACATAATCTCTACAATTAATATTTTTATTATTAAATTATAAAATTAAAATTTATTAAAAGAAAAAATCTATTACAATATAAAAATATAATCTCCTATCAAAATAAGAAACCTAAATAGTAGCTGCCCACAAAACCTAGGCAATTTTTTAATTATGTTTATAAGTTTTTTATTTCATGAATTTTTATTATTTACTGTGCTTCAGGATGTAGACTCTAACTATTAGCTCATGCATAGTGAATTAATATTATTATTTGAGAACTGAGAGATAAACAAATGAGGCGTAAATATTACATTTAAATAAACTAATTGTCTCATTTATATTATAAAATCGACAAGATCCAGAGCATTTACAAGATCAATACCTAAAATATATAATCAAGCTGCATAAACTATGGGCCCTGTAGTAGTTTGATTAATGATAAAAAAAATGTGATTATTCAAAATAAAATAAAAAATTTATTTAGTTAACTTAGTTTTAACACACCACAATTGATTTTGTTATATAAAATAAAATTACATATTATTGGTAACAAAATATAGTAATTAATATAACTTTTATGTAGTTTTTGTAAACACAAAGGTCTTTTCACTGCGGGGAGCCAATGGTTCTTTTACATTTATCAAATGTGTAATTATCTTCTCACTCCCAATATTTGGCTTAATATTAATATGTTTCAAAAAGTAACATTTGATTGTAAAATCATCTAAAACGCAACATTTATTTGTTAATGTATCAAATCATAATTAATATCCATTTTGAGAGTAATCACATCAAAAGTATTTTTTTAAGATTAAAAATATTTAAAATCCCTTGATAAATAGGCTAAAAAATATTAGTTAAATAGCACTCTCAAACTAACCCTTACTAATATGCATTAGCTTATGAGAATTAATTTTCTTATGAATGAACCGTGACCACCCCTCTTTAGTCACTGTGGTCAGATTAGTGTCGTTAAGTGAAACTAACATGCATACTAATCTTAATCATTCCAAAACTAGAACACGACAATGGAATCATGCCAAATTAATCATAAACCATAAACATAAGAAAAACCTGGAAAATGTAGAAGATGATCAAAGCTTGAAATCCAAGTCGAGTTGCCTCTGTCCTTAAGAACTTATTAGCCCCGTCTCGGTGCTCAACTGATGGTTTTGTGGCTAATGTTCTCCCGGGATTACTTGGATGCTTCTTGTAGAAGGGGCACTCTTTTCACAAGATCTTGAACAAAGACAAATGATGGAAACTCTCTTTTTCTGAAAAGACTCTATAAGACAATGTATGAGACTTGTAATTTTCTGGATACCAAATGAACTCAAGACCTCTTAATTTATAGGCAAGGAAGGGTGCCTTTGAGGGCACTCTTTGGTTTGGGGTGTAACCCTCCCAAGGGTTATACCCATTCCCTTATGCCATTTGAGGCATGGAGTTTCATCTTTCCAAATTAGAGGACATGTCCCTACATATTTGTGTCTTTTCCCATAAGACACAACCCAAATGACATGACCCTCCTACACACATACTATATATTTAGAGAATTTACAATCCCTCACAATTCTCTAAATATTAATACATACACTTAAGAGAGTTTCCATGAAAAAAAGCTGCATCGAAATATGTAGCTTTCACCTTATACCTTTCCTAGTGAATGATAATCGAATTTACTTGGCAAACCAGTGACCCATAGTCTTGAATTATTCGGTCGTTTGTGTAAACCAAAACAATTTCCAACACATAGCTTTACTTCGACCATTACCCATTCTATGGTTGTGTTGATTTCGGCCATGAACATTGGTCCTGGATTCATCAAGTCCTTTAGGAAATTCAGTCTTTAAGAACTCTCATGGAAGCGGCCCCACTTCTTACTTAAAATATGTGATATTCTATAAATATGTAATCTGCCTTTACCCCAATTAGGACTGTTCTCCTAATATAGTGATCATTAAAAGCCTTAGCTTACCCTGGCTTTGACAGATAGTACTCTGTGTCATTACAGGAATAGGAAAGAGTATAAAACTCCACAATGCTTGTTTTGAATTGCACAAAGTTTCAGTTGTCCCTTTTGAACCTAGATCTTGGGATCTCCGGTCAGCTAGGTTGGGTTTCCACAGTGATAATTTTTAATTTATAGGCTTCAAGCCCATTCCCCTCGATGACTTCTCAATTTGCTCTCTAGGTAAACCTTTAGTAAGTGGATCTGTTAGGTTTTCCTTTAATTTGACATAATCGATCGAAATTATGCCACTTGAGAGCAGTTGTCATATGGTATTATGTCTGCGACGTATGTGTCGAGACTTACCAGTATACATTGTATTTTGGGGTCTCCCAATAGCCGATTGACTATCACAATGTACGTTTATCGCTGACACTGGTTTGGGCCAATTAGGAATATCCTCTAGGAAATTTTGAAGCCATTCCACTTCTTCCACTGTTTTATCTAATGCTATGAGTTCTGATTCTATAGTAGACCGGCAATACATGTTTACCTCGAGGATTTCCATGACATGGCTACACCACCAAGTGTGAAAATAAATCCACTCGTAGATTTGGAATCCACTGTATCAGATATCCAGTTAGCATCATTGTATCCCTTTAGAACAAAAGGATATCTCGTATAATGCAGACCATATTTTGAAGTTTCTCTCAGATACCTCAGAACTCTTACTATAGCTTTCCAGCGGTTATGTCCTGGATTGCTCGTTGATCTGTTAAGTCTGTTTATAGCTTGAGCGATATCAGGTCGTGTGTAATTTGTGAGATACATCAGACTTCTAATGATTCTCGAATACTCTGATTGCGATACACTTGAGCCAGTATTCTTTGATAAATGAAAAGTTAGGTCTACATGAGTTCTAGACACATTTAGATCTCCTTTATTATATTTCTCAAGTATCTTCTCAACATAGTGAGTCTGAGATAATATATACCCCTCTGATGTTCTAGAAATCTTAATTCTTAAAATCACATCAGCTACTCCTAAATCTTTCATATCAAATTTTCTGGTTAATACTTTCTTGGTAGACTGAATCATCTCATGATTACTACCAATTATCAACATATCTTCTACGTGGAGACACACAATGACATATCCTTTTTGAGTTGATTTGGTGTATACACACTTATCACACTCATTGATTTTGAACCCACTTGACAACATCTCTTTGTCAAATTTTTCATGCAATTGTTTAGATGCTTGTTTTAATTCGTATAAAGATTTTACAAGTTTGCACACCTTCTGTTCTTTTCTAGGAAAATTGAAACCTTCTGATTGTTCCATGTAAATCTCTTCATCTAGTTCACCATTTAAGAATGTCGTCTTTACATCCATTTGATGTATTTCAAGACCAAATATAGCTGCTATGGCTATGAGCATTCTTATTGACGTGATACGAGTCACTGGTCAATAGGTATCAAAGTAATCAAGGCCTTCGTTTTGTCTATAAGCTTTTATGACCAGTCTTGCCTTGTACTTATCTATTGATCCATCCGGTTTTATCTTCCGTTTGAATAACCATTTGTAGCCCAATGGCTTACAACCTTGAGGAAGATAAACCAAGTATGGTTTTGTAGGATGGAATCAATCTCACTATTGATAGCCTCTTTCCACAAATGTGCCTCCGACGAAGACATTGCTTCCTTATAGCTTTGAGGCTCATTTTCTAACAAGTATGTCAGAAAATCGGGTCCAAATGACTTAGACATTCTAGCTCTTTTGCTACGTCTAGGTTCAATTGCCTCAACATTTTCATGTTGATCTGACTCTTGGTCAGCCCGATCACTGTCTTTGACAGTATCAATAGTTCTTTTGGGAGACTCTATTCTTTGTCTTTTCTTACAAGGAAATGTCTCTTCAAAAAATATCGCATTCCTTGACTCAATTATCATATTCGGGTTGATGTCAGGAATTTCAGACTTATGTACCAAGAATCGAAATGCACTACTGTTGCGAGCATATCCAATGAGTATACAATCAATAGTTTTGGGTCATATTTGATGAGGAAAAATATATCACTATTTATCATCCCTTTGACCTAATATTTATATGATTTCTCAGGTTTTATGATTTTTTGATGTGTTTTTGTGTATTTTACAGATAAATAAAGTTTTGGGAGTCAATGGAATCAACTTGGGGCTAAAATAGTGAAAAACAGACAAAAATGGTAAAATTGGAATTGTGTGTCGCGACGTGCATACCTTCTACGTCGTGACGCGCCATAAGTATTATACTGTCGACACGCGTCATCATGACATCAGCCTTAATTACTATTCTGCCGACACTCGTCATCACCACGTGCATCATCACCACGTTATCATGACGTCAGCATAATAATTCAGTCTGCTTACACGCGTCATTCCTTACGTCAGTATAATGTCAGCATCACGACGCCAAGCCTTCACGTGTCATGAAGTCGAGCCAATAAATCAGCTGCTGACAGCCACGAACCACATGTCATCATCTCGTCAAAGCTGTGTGCCACATGTCAGAAATCCACGCTCGTCGTGATGCGCAAGCACTCTGCATCGCGATGCGCACAACCAAAATTTTCCTATAAATTGAAGTTGATTTCATTTTCCAAATTCATACTTTCCTGAAGGTTCTTAATAAAGATCTAAGGACTGTATCTTGTGTGTTTAATTTTTGTATTTTAAATTATGTATTTTCATTTCTAGTAATAGTAATAGTAGTTTATTTACTTTATATTTCTTTTATGTTTTGTTGTTAATTTCCACAGGGGAAAGGGTGAAACTTTTATTATGATTATTTAGATTAATCTCCCTTAAATTATAATATATAAATTATCTTAAAACCTGACTTAATTGGATACCGCCTTTATGGTCGGTTGGACTAATTAAATTGATTTTAACGTGACTTAATTGGATACCGCCTTTTTGGTTGGTTGGAATTAATTATCAAATGACTTAATCAGGATACCGCCTATATGGTTGGTTGGTAATATAATGCAAAATTTATAAATTATAATAAGGGAGATTTCTATATTTGAAATAGTAAATGTGGATCCCCTAACCCCAACATTTTATTTTTATTTCTTTCTTTTATTTTCAGGTGGTTGAAAATGGATCCTTATTTGGTGATGGAAGCATTACGATCTTTGAAATGTGAAGATACACCCCAAATCAGAGAGCAGCGGTCCGGTTTTCTGAGGCCTGTTCTCCAGCCCAACAACTATCCATGAATGTCAGAGCCATTCAACACAATATTTTCTCAAGCATTTCAGAAGACAATGATCAGATGTGAGATATGTGATGGTAAACATCCTAGTGATCATTGCACGTACAACTACAATCCAGGATGGTAGAACTATCAGAATCGTTTATGGTATGATGAACCTACATATTTCACTGAACCATATTCTCTATATTATCTTCCATCAATGTATGATCTTCCTCAAAAATCATATTCATCAGAGGAGAAACGGATGATAAGACAAATGGTGGACATGCTCAAGAAAAGAAATGAATGGTTGGATGACTTGCTTCGGAGTCAAGAGGAAACTTTACAAAGACTGACAGATCAAGTGAAACAATTCCAAGAAAACCAGAGCTACACACCTCACGAAACATTCAGATGACACTGACGAAGCCTTCGAATAGCAAAGATTTCACGATGACACCTTAATAGAGGAATAGGCTGAGCAGTATCAAGAATCAGAGGTATCAGTTCAGGAGCCCGAACAAATAGAGTCTCAATTTGATCTAGATCATTATCCAGTCACTGAATGCATCTACGAGGAGGAAAAAATAGAAGAGCTACCCATACCATCCACACCAATAAATGAAGATCATGGAGCATTCATTGCACAGATGACATATGAAGAGTAGAACAATGAAATTCTGAAATACATCTGTGATGAAAAAATGATGCGAGATGTCGAGCAAAAACAGGAGTAAATGTCTGACCATAATGAAAATCTTAGGACTTTAGGAGAAATATCATTGTATTGGGGAGTACACATCAAGGACACCGCCCAGAAGCTTGACAGACTGGAACAACCATTCAAAGTCAAGCACCATACGAGACCTCCTGATTTTCTTTCTTTCTTTTTAGGAACCATTGGTTTGACAAAGAAGCTAGCACAAGAACTGAATGAGACAAAATTCTTTTGGTCACCTCATCTTTGGAAGAGACCTTTCAAAAGCAACGCACATGGGATTGTATTTAATCAGACGTCCAAAACCACACTGAAACCTCCTTGACGGATGAACTTCAGTCATGTCTGGTTGAAGACGAAAATTTTAGCATTAGCAGGGAGGCAACCCATGCAAAATTTTTATTTTTATATTTTGTGTATACATATTGTAGAATTTTTAATTTTTTGTGTTATTTTTGTAAGGAAAAACACAGACGGAGCATTTAAGGCAAAGTAAACCAGTGAAAATGAGGTTATCATGGAATAAAGTTTGACAAAATCGTGAAGATAAAATTCAATTCATCAGAGATGGCAGAGTAATGAATCAACTCTTGAAACGCATCTTAGTGGATATATTTGAAGGATTCGCATTTTGACAAAAGAAAAAACCCGCGTCGTGACTCGTAAAACACCTGTGTCGCAACGCGTTGACTTAACACGTGAGCACCCAATTTTTTAGGGCATTACGTCGCAATACAGAACACGCTGAGCGTCGCGATGCGAACGTGATTCTAGATATGAAATCATTAGCCGCCAGTCATTTTCTTCACAACTCATCTCCATTTTTCTTCATTTTCTTTCAAATTCCTCCACAAATCTGTCCTTTAACTCACCAAAATCCTTCAACCAAACTCATTAAATCAACGAAATCACTTCCCAAATGAAACCCAAACCTCATTTAAGTGTGAGCTGCTCAGATTTGGGATGCAACTTGCTAAAAAAATCAGGTTCCATATCTCCCTTTCTCTTTTCATATTAATTTTATCACTGTGTTTGTGAAAAATTTGTGAATATTTGTAGTCGAATTTGAGATTTGCAGTTTGTGGGTGTGTTGTTTGTAGTTAATTTTATGATAAACGTTCTGAGTGGTAGTTGTGAATATTTGATGTGGTTAATTTGATAGTGGTGAATTGAAAAATTTTGGTTGTTGAAATCGTAGATTTGGGGGCGAAGGTGATTTGTGAATTGTTGAAGTATTAGAAATTTTAGGGTGAGAAATTTGGGATTCTTTTGTTTTGTAATGCATTGGGGACAATGCTAGGTTTAGGTTTGGGGGTGAGATTGTCTATTTTTTTTATTTTCTCCGTTATTTTTCCTGCACATTTTTCTTTCATGCATGTTATGTGTCTTGCATGTTTGCGTATTTTAATTTTTTGCATGCTTTATCCAAAAAAATTAGAGTCTAATGATGAGATTGTTTGTCTTAGTAAAATGTTCTAGGAAAAGATAAATACTAATTTCACTTTTATCCTATACTTTGAGCCTAATATCTAGGTCAGACTCATATGCACTTAAAAAATAATCTGTAACTTAGATAATAAGGAATTGACAAAGTGACTAGTTGAAATAATCAGAGGTTGATGAATGAGCATTCGCCTGAATATCTTTTTCTATCTACATTTATTTATAATGTGCGATATGATGATAAAAAATATTGAATAAATAAAGTTCTTACTTAGTAACCGGGCATCTTGCCTCTGTAAGCAAAGATTGTTCGCATCAAATGGTAGAACTTTTAACATCTGAGATCCAAGTAATTATGTTTGTAGGGGTGTCTTAACACCTAGTGCCCTAAAGCCAACTGGTTTGGGAGTCACTGGCTCAAAGCTCGCTACAAGGATTAATGATGTTATATTTAAAAAAAAATCGAAAAATCATACCTCACTTTGCACATATTGCAGCAGACAGAACAATTTTAGATAGTCAGGTTGGTTTGAACCATTAACTATTGTTTGTAGAGCTATTCACACACACTTAGAGTCTGATTTAGATACTTTGTTCAAAGGATATGATTTTAGTTGTAGTATGCATTTTGAAGGTTCCTTTAACTTTGTTCCTACACATTCTCTGAGGACATTGTATATATAGCTATTATTTTCTTTTATTTTATTTCTTTCTTTTGTTTTTATGTGTGATTGCATGTGTATGTAATTGATGTTTGTGGGTATCGTCGCTGTAAGCCCTCAAGAGACTACAACTCATCCACTAGGGACACTTAGGGGTTTAAAGGCTTGTTGCATACGCTAAATGAAACCATGATCCCTACGAAAGTGGTTTAGCTTAGCTTAGTTTAATTTTAATTGTTTATTTCATTATATTTTGTTTGTTTTGCTTGAGGACTAGTAAAATGTTAGGTTTGAGGGTGTGATGAGCGAAAAATATATCACTATTTACCATCAATTTGACCTAATATTTTATATGGTTTCTCAGGTATTATGAATTTTTTGATGTGTTTTTGTGTGTTTTACAGATAAATAAAGTTTTGGGACTCAATGGAATCAACTTAGGGAAAAATGGCAAAAAACGGACAAAAAATGGCAACATTGGAATTTGCCGACACGCGTCATCATGACGTCAGCCTCAATTAATATTCTGCCGACACACGTCATCACCATATCATCACATGCATCATTGCCACATCATATGATATCAGGACAATAATTCAGTCTGTCGACATGCGTCATTCCTTGTGTTAGTATGACGTCAGCATCGCGACGCCAAGCCTTCATGTGTCGCGACGCCGAGCCAATAATTCAGCTGCCGACAGTCGTGTGCCACGTGTCATCATCTCGTCAAAGCCGCGTGCCACGTGTCAGAAATCCACACGAGTCGCGATGCGTAAGGCCGAAATTTGCCTATAATTTGAAGCACCAAATTCATACTTTCCTTAAGGTTCTTAATAAAGATCTAAGGACTGTATCTTGTGTGTTTAATTTTTGTATTATATATTATGTATTTTTATTTCTAGTAATAGTAAAAATAGTTTATTTACTTTATATTTCTTTTATGTTTTGTAGTTAATTTCCACAGGGGAATGGTGATTTTTTATTATGATTATTTAGATAAATCTCCCTTAAATTATAATATATTAATTATCTTAAAACCTGACTTAATTGGATACCGCCTTTATGTTCGGTTGG
>SKCR01030612.1:0-87014 GCA_019454045.1 Zanthoxylum bungeanum
GGTCTGTTATGTAGCTGGGAGCGTTTTACATAGATATGGAGTTCACTTCTTCTTCGAGAAGTATAGAGTATCTTTCTTAAGGGTTGATTTGGTACTTGAACGGTTAGAGTGCTCAAGTCTTTCTATTACGAATAGAAATATTAAAATTCATAATCGTTATGAATAAATCGTTCATTAGAGAATCAATGGTACTTAAGGTAAAAATTATTATAGGGGTATAACAGACATTATGACCTGGGTCTAATTACGAGATACTCGTGAATGGTTAATCTATAAGTAGTGACTATATCGATGGACACCGACTTGGTTCAGCTTAATATATCATATGCGGCAACGAGAGTGCAACTTCGGGTTTTTAGTGGAATAACCCAGAGTTAATAATTAGGAATTTTTAATTAAGAGCTTAATTAATATTTCAAGATTATTGAAGCTCGGAACCGTATGTCCATTTGGTCCCCGTGCTAGCTCGATATACTATAGCGGATTTAATATAATTGGATAGTACAATTATATACTCACATATATATAAATATTATTAATATAATTAATAATATTATTATGTCACACTTGAAACTTTATGTTAAAGTTTAACATATGGTCTTATTAATAATTATTTGATAATTATTAATTACAAATTTTTAAATTATATTAGATATATGATTTAATAAATAATGATATTATTTTGAGATTCCAAAAATGGTTTTTGGAAAGCCTATTGATAGCTTTGGAAGTTATAAATTTAAAAAGGCTATTATATCTTTAATTTTGCAATTTTATTTTGTCATGATGATGAAAATCAATTCTTGATTTATGTTACAAACAATTAAAGAGGAAAATGCATGCCTTGGCCGAAACTTGCTAAAGGAGGAGGGGAATGGTTTGTTTGTTTTGGAAACAAATTAACATAAGTATAAAATAAAAATGTTTTTTTTCTTTTTGTGATGAGATTTTCATTCTTAACCCTAACCACCTTTCATCTTCTTCTTCATTCTCTCAAAAGTTGAGAAAAACAAAAACAATAGAAAAGAAGAAAAACAAAACAAAATAAAAATGTGATTAAATCTCTAAAATGTTTAGGGATTAATTTGTGAGTCTTGCCCACACAAGTTTCCGTTGGTAATGAGATATAGTTCGGAAGACTTTGTGGTGTTGAACAAATCTTCATCTTCATATCTTTCTTGTGGTTTATGGCAGTGAGCATTATTTTTAACTCATTGCCGCCCCTTTACTTGGTGAAACGGAACTCGGTTTGGTTTCGTTTTAATCCAGTTTTTTTGGGAACATTTTGGGGTGTCTTGGGGCTGTGTTGGGGCTTTTTTCAAGTGTAAAATCAGAACCAAAACACAGCCGCTGTCCACGTATTTCAGGGGCTATTTCTGCAGTGTGTTAGGCGTGAATCGAGTCCAAAACAGTCCAGTTTTTTTCCAACTGTTTGGGGTTGTTTGGGGACTATTCTAGGGCTGTTTCGGGGCTGGAATTTTGTCTAAAACTGAAGTAAAATTTCAGTGGTGGTGGCAGTTGAATTCGGTATTTAAAGGATAAGGGCAGAAAAAATTTTCAAGTCCGATATGTGTGCCTTAACCGTTTCTGCTGCGCGAGGAAAGCGTTTCCTACAAAACCAACCCACAACAAGTTAGAAGGAAGAGTATCAAGCCTAGAAGACTTGAGTGATGAAGGAAATCAAGTGAAATGAGATCATCGCATGAATCATAATTTTCTTCAAAGAAGCGAAATATGACAAGCTGGATCCTAGAATCAGTAAGTGGATACTCTCCTTCTAAGTTGACTTTTCATTTATATTGTTTTACGTAAAAACTTATTTTTACGCACGTAGGGCGTTAGGCGATTGTATTACAGTTATTTCATGGAAGAGAATGTTTTAAGAAGTATAATTTTAAATGCATGATATTATGATTTTTGGAGGCATGGGGGAAAAACCCACATCAGGCTGTAACTTATGGAATTGACGAATAACATGTTCACATATAGAGCCGGACTGGAAGAACGGCAATATGTAACGCCCTCAGATCCTAGATTCAGGGCTAAGGGGATGGTGATACGTAACGCCCATAGACCCTAATTTCAGGGTCACGTAGTAGCATGGATCAACACTTCTGGCTCTAGTTCAGTGGCTTGGGGGACGGTGATACGTAATGTCCCAAGACCATTAGTTAGGCGTATGGGGGGACGGTGATACCTAACACCTCATGCATCAGGTTTTCAGCAGATTTTTAGGTACGGGTTTCTCATAAACATATTTTCATAAGGATAATTTTAAGAAAGAGTTTTCAAGAGAAATTGTTTTATAGAATCTCATAGTTTTACAAATATATAGCAGTTTCTATAAAAAAAAATTAGAAAAAAAGAGTTGTTTTCAGATAAGAAGAATGATTTTAGAAAAGATGATTTCTTTGAAATGATTTTGATTTTAAAGCAATAGAATCTCATAAAGTGTTTCAGTTTTTTGTTTTAACCGTCCACTCACTAGGTCGTTCAAACGATCTAATCCCCCCCCAACTTCTAGTGTTCTATTTTGCAGGTATAGCTGGAGGACGAGCTCGAGAGATGGGATACTGATGGCAGTCACTAGGGTGTTAAGTCCACTAGATCAGGTCAAAGAGAGACAATTCAGTCAGAGTCAAAGTGAAGTCATGTAACAGTCATTGGTATTTCATCGATCATTGTATAAAGTTAAAATATTTATGAATAAAGTTGTAAAGGAAAGTATTATTGGTATATAGTTATCGGTATTGAGTTGTATTTCACGTTGTTGAGTCAGGGTAATGGTACCTATGCATGAGTTGGTAATTTGAGATACGTTTAGTAAAGACGATCACAGTCAGATAGTCAGAGGCTCAGGAGAATAGGTCAGACTATTCCCTGCCGGTAGCATATCCTGGAGAGGGATGTTACAGTAATAAATCCTCATGCTGATAAAATGATAAAAATTGATATAACCATCAAAAGTGGCATATCTATGACAATAATGATGAAATTAGAGAATTACTAAAATTATGGCAATATTTATCATTAACATGATATGAAAGAGTATTAGTTTTGTATCAATAGTACATTAAAAAAATTTCTATGAAAGATTAGAAACATGTGGAGTGGCTAGAAATCCAGTAGATCTTGCTCATATTAATATCTCGGATCTCTTTAAAGTTAAAAAGAGAAAGATTGGAAGCCAACTAGTATTTAACATTTGTATGTATTCTTTTATGTTTTATATTTGGTCTGTTTATGTTTTACTTCTATATATTAATACTGCTTGAAGCAAAAGTATATACCATATACGGTCTTGATGACCTTATTAAATGCTCTGAAAATGGATAATCTTGTTAGCAATTGGAAGCTCTAACAAGATGATATTTTGACCTTGTGTTTTATGGATTTTCGATGAAACAATATTCTCTTCGTTAAGGGAAAGAAATCCCCATGAAGTAAGATGAAGTAAGAATAATGTTGCTACAAATATTGCAATAGTGACATTTAGAGCACATGCAACTTGAACTCTGTTATTCCAATATTGATATAGGAAGATAATGCTTCTTGTGTTGCATAAATTAGAGGATGTTACATCAAGGGAGACAAAACCAAACACATCTCATCAAAAATTCTTTTACACTCATGAGCTTCAGCAGAACAAATAAATTGATGTCAAACAAATACGTTCCATTGATAACTTTGCAGATTTATTAATGAAAGCTTTATCGATATCAACTTTTGAGAAGTTTATACATAGCATTAGCATGCGTCGACTTAATAAATTATCTTGATTATATCTTTTGAGGGGGAACATATTCATTGGTATGATGAGCTACAGTTAGATAAAAGCGCATTGTACTATTTTTCTTTCGACCAAATTTTATCTCGCTGGCATTTACTGGTAAGGTTTTAATGAGGCAATTCGAGGTAAGACCACTGAGATTTAGTGGTCTCTCACTTTAATATTTACAATTTTAGTTCATTTTACATTGCTTAGGGATAACAATCTTAACCTAATCTCTTCTTATAAATAAAAAACAACTCTTGTAATTTCATTCTTTCAGAAATAATAAATTGTTGGAAATCTAGCATGCAATATGCGGCAGAAAATTAAAATTTTTCAATTTTAAACATAAATTTACAATCCAAGATTGTAATTAATTTTCACGCCTCATGATAATATTTATTTATGAAACATAAATAAAATGTACCTTAAACCTTTAAGTAATTCTCGTACCGTTCTCGTAAATTCTTCAGAGCCACCCACACGTTTGGCCTCCAACGCTATCCACACAAAGCAGAGAGTTGAGAAATTTGGATTTCTCAAATCCAAGATTATGTAAGTGTCTTTTCTTTAGTGCTACCTTAAGAAAAGAGACTTGTTTTAGGGTTTATGGAATATTGGGAATAAAAGAAATTTTGCTTAAAGAAAAATCAAAATTTTTCCTTTTTAAATTTCTTTCCTCTCACGTGAATCACTTTTCAAATTTTGCTTCAATTTGTTGTGTTTCAAGTTAATGGAAAAAGGGTTAATTTTTAGGCTATTGATTTGAGTTGTTTTAATTCCAATCAAATTAGAATTAATAGGATAAGAATTAATCCTATTAAAATAAGAATTTTAATTCATCCTAAATAAACAACCATTATCCTATTTTATTTAATAGAATTAATTAAATAAAATTTATCAATTCTAATCAAATTATAATACTATAAATCTGAAATTATAATTTAATACAAATACTTTATTAAATTACATTTTAGCCCTTATACTTTTGGAAATTACAAAATGACCCATGTACTTTTGGAAATTACGAAACAGCCCATGATTTCCAGATTTGCACCTTGGTCCTAAAATTTCTAGAATTCCATTTTTATCCATAATTTCTAAAATTACGAATTTACCCCAAAGTTTAAGAATTTAACATTTAAGTCCTAAAACTTAAATCTACATAATTTATCATTAACTCCTCAATAATTTTAAGTGTGTGACCCATTAGGTTCTTTCTTATGTTGGCAATGGAGATAGTTATAGACTTCATAAGTCTCAATAAATTAATCTAATTAATTTATCCTCAATTAACTTCTTAATTAAGAAACTAATTTCCATAGATTAAGAGCGGCATCTAGCAATGCATCATGACCCCCAATTAAGAAAGAATACTAACTTTAGTGAAACTTATTATGTATACGATTACCGTATAATTCAATCCTTTCGCCTCATACATATCCCGCCCACGATTCTAGAGTATGGAAAATGTTTATCTATTAAATCATGGCTATTAGAACATTGACTTAAGCTGATAATATATATATATATAGTTTATGAAACTCCTTTCAGAACTCGCCATGGCCATGGACTTATATTATCACTTATGTCAAATCGCGCCTCTTGGGATATCAACTCTATGTTATCCAGGGTGGCGAATCCTTTATTGATCATTCACTATCGACTCTAAGTAGAAGTAGTATCTCATTGTTTCTTTTAGATACCCCACAAATTTATATTTAATTGACCTTGCTTCCAGCTTGTCAGTAGGCGATTGCTTCACATAAGCTTCACAACCCCAAACTTTTACAAAGTTTAGATTAGGTCGTTTGCCATGCCATATCTCATATGGTGTTTTGCTAACAGATTTAGATGGAACATTATTTAGAAGGTAAGCAGCGGTTTCTAATGCTAGTCCTCAGAATGATGTTGGAAGATCTGTGCTAGACATCATTGATCGTACCATGTCTAACAAGGTTTGATTTCTCCTTTCAGAAACACCATTGTGTTGAGGTGTCCCTGGAGGAGTCCATTGTGAAATGATGCCATGTTCCTTAAGATAGTCTTAAAACTCGTAGCTCAAGTATTCTCCACCTCGATCAGATCGGAGTGTCTTAATGCTTTTGCCAGTTTGTTTCTCTACTTGGTTTCTGAATTTTTTTAAATTTTTAAATGATTCAGACTTATTCTTCATTAAGTATACGTAACCAAAACGTGTATAATCATCAGTAAAAGTTATGAAGTATGAGTAACCACCATTTGCTTGAATCGACATAGGGTCACATACATCGGTATGTACTAGCTCTAGTAATTCGGTTGCACGTAGTCCTTTTCAATAAAAGGCAATTTGGTCATTTTACCAATTAAATAAGATTCACAAGTTGCATATGATTCATAATCAAAGGGGTTCAAGTAACCCTCTTTATGCATTTTTGTAAGTCGTGTTTCATTGATATGACCAAGTCTACAATGCCAAAGGTATGATTCTTTTAAACTATCTTGTTTATTTATATTGAGGATAGTGTTATTTAGTTCTAGAACATACAATCCATTACTTAATTATCCAAAACCATACGAAATATCATCATATGAAAATGAACAACAATTGTTCTTTATTATAAAATTAAAACCTTCCTTGTCCAAATAAGATACGGAAATAATGTTTCTACTAAGTACTGGAACATAAAAATAATTTTCTAATTCTAGAACTAATCCACTTGGTAATGATAGAAAATAAGTTCCTACGACTAAAGCAGCAACTCTTGCTCCATTTCCCACTCGTAGGTCCACTTTATCTCTTTGAAGTCTTCTACTCTTCTTGAGGCCCTGCATATTGTTACATATGTGAGAACCACAACCAGTATCCAATACCCAAGTAGAAGATTTACTATCATTAAGATTAACCTCAGTCATAAATATACCTGAAGTAGAAGCAACTACTTTCTTTTTCTTTTCCTCAAGATATTTTGCACAGTTTCTCTTCCAATGCCCATCTTTTTCACATAAGAACCACTTGTCCTTGTCTTTCTTCTTAGTCACACCACTAGTGGGCATGTGAGTGCTGGCCTTTTGGGCCTTACCATTTGAACCTTTCTTAGGGCGTTTCTTAAAATATTTGAAACCATTTATTAGCATCACATAACCTTTCTGTGATTTTATGTCTTTCTCAGCAAGTCTTAAAGTGTAGCATCCAACTTGTTAATATGAAAATTCAAAATGAACTGAGAGAAAGACTTTGGCAGTGATTGCAATACAAGATCAATATATAAGCAATGGTCCATGATAAAACCAAGATCAAATAATTTTTCAATGTAGCTAATCATCTTCAGCATATGGTCATTAACTGAAGAACCATCTTTCATCATGGATCGAAACAGAGTCTTAGATATCTCATATCTTTCAGTACGAGCGGATGCATCAAAAAACTCCTTGATATGTGTTATAATTCTACTCGCATCTATAGACTCATGTTGCTTTTGTAATTCTAATGACATTGAGCCCAACATCACACATACTTTCTGCTCATTATCATCCTAATGCTTTAACCAAGCATTATATTCCTCTTGTGTTGCATCTTCGGCAGGTTCTGGTGGAACACTATGTTCCAGGACATAAACCTTATTTTCTTGCCTAAGAACAATTCTTATGTTACGGTACCAATCCGCGAAGTTAGGTCCAGTCAATTTATTTACGTCAAGTATGCTTCGGAGGGAGATATTGTTACTCATGTTTTGTTTGGAAACATATATGAAGAATATAGAATTTTGATTAGATTTATTGCATTGATATAAACCATAAGATATTTGGACTTTTAATCTAATGGTTACTGCCACTATTTTATTTGAATTTTGTCAACCCTATTAGTGACAAAATTATTGTGGGCTATGATCCCATTTTACTTAAAATAAAATGACAACGAGGGTTAATCAATTTATTTAAGTTTAATTGGGTAGGTATTTGTTACCAATTACATCTCATGTAACTCATAGATCGTTAAGTTGACAACTCATATCATGACAACTCTTGTCATCATATCTTATATTAAACTTAACCTTTGCCTCCAAAATAAATGATCATGACGATGGTCAACTCATCAAATATTTTGGTCAAGTCAAACCATTATTTATAATCTAAACATATTTGATGTTAAACTTGATCTTGACGAGGGCCAAGTAATCAAGAATAACAAAGAAACCTGGTTTTGATTATAATAATGGAAGGCAATGTTATAAACTTAAATTATTCGGAGGGATTTTAGTTTTAATTTATTTTAAACTTCAGAATAAAGCATTTTGAATGAAAGAATGCACCAGTTAGGTTCCCAGAAGAGTTGAGGGATCACAGCGGTCCCACTTAAAACCCAAACTTCTTAGGCTCTTATCGCCTTTTTGACAAAATCAGCTTGACATGCATCAATCAAATAAGCAGGTAAATTCCAAATCTATTTAAATTAGGTCTCTTATTTATACATATAATATATTTTAGTTCATCACAATTTCTTTAAAATATTCATAATATTTTACTATCAAATCTTATAAGATAAATTTATGATATTGCTTTATTATGTTTAATTATTTATGAGAATTAAATATTTTATCCTAATCTTATTAGAATATAATTTTATTCTTCATTAAAATTCCATAACTAGAATCATTATTCTAATAGGAAACAATTTCCTTTATTTAAATTTGAGATTAAATGTATCCTATTTAAATTTGAATTCTAGATTTTTAATCTAATTAGAAATCATTCAAATTTAATTTGTATCCTAATCTTATTAGGTTACTTAATTTATTTTAGAGATAAATTCATAATCCAATTAGAATTTTATCTCTTGAAAATTTTAATTGTATTAGGATACATTAATTGAAATAGAATTAAATTCTTTAATTAAATTTTAATATAAATCAGATTTATTTAAAATTCATTATTTCTTTTAATTTTTTTTTAGCCGCTGACATCAGCATCGAGTATGTTCATGTCAGCATACTTTACTGCCGGGTTGGCGTCAGCGCATGATTCCACGCTGGCGTCACGCTGACATCAGCGCAAGCAGCAGCAGCAGAATTTGCTGCTGCTGCTAATACGATAACACGGCGCTGTTCTTTAATTCTGAAGAACAATATCGTGATGTGTGTGTGTGTCTATATATATATATATATATATATATATATATATATAATTTTACATATTTGATTTAATTCTCAATTAAATCAATTTTCAATTAATATCAAATTAATCATGCCCCATAAATTTAAACATAATCCTAACAATATACATAAAATCATATCAAAAGCATGCAAATTAATTTAGGCTACTGATACCGCTGTTGGAAATCTAGCATGCAATATGCGGCGGAAAATTAAAATTTTTCAATTTTAAACATAAATTTTCAATCCAATATCGTAATTAATTTTCATACATCATGATAATATTTATTTATGAACATAAATAAAACGTACCTTAAACTTTTAAGTAATCCTCGTATCGTTCCAGTAAATTATTTAGAGCCACCCACACGTTTGACCTCCAATGGTATCCACACAAAGCAGAGAGTTAAGGAGTTTGGATTTCTCAAATCCAAGATTATATAAGTGTCTTTTCTTTAGTGCTAACTTAAGAAAAAAGACATGTTTTAGGGTTTATGGAATATTGGGAATAAAAAAAATTTTGCTTAAAGAAAAATCAAAATTTTTCCTTTTTAAATTTCTTTTATCTCCCGTGAATCACTTTTCAAATTTTGCTTCAATTTGTTGTGTTTCAAGTTATGGCAAAAGGGTTAATTTATAGGCTATTAATTTGAGTTGTTTAAATTTCAATCAAATTAGAATTAATAGGATAAGATTTAATTCTATTAAAATATGAATTTTAATACATCCTAAATAGACAACCATTATCCTATTTTATTTAATTAAATTAATAAAATAAAATTTATCAATTTTAATCAAATTAGAATACCATAAATCTGAAATTATAATTTAATACAAATACTTTGCTAAATTATATTTCAACCCTTATACTTTTGGAAATTACAAAATGACCCATGTACTTTTGGAAATTACTAAACAGCCCCTAATTTCGAGATTTGCACCTTGGTCCTAAAATTTTCAGAATTCCATTTTTATCCATAATTTCTAAAATTATGAATTTACCCCAAAGTTTAAGAACATAACATTTAAGTCATAAAACTTAAATGTTAAATTATCCTATTTTATCCTATTTTATTTAATTAAATTAATAAAATAAAATTTATCAATTTTAATCAAATTAGAATACTATAAATCTGAAATTATAATTTAATACAAATACTTTGCTAAATTATATTTCAACCCTTATACTTTTGGAAATTACAAGATGACCCATGGAAATTACTAAACAGCCCCTAATTTTGAGATTTGCACCTTGGTCCTAAAATTTTCAGAATTCCATTTTTATCCATAATTTCTAAGATTACGAATTTACCCCAAAGTTTAAGAACATAACATTTAAGTCCTAAAACTTAAATCTACATAATTTATCATTAACTCCTGAATAATTTTAAGTATGTGACCTATTAGGTTCTTTCTTATGTTGGCAATGGAGATAGTTATAGACTTCATAAGTCTCGATAAATTTATCGAATTAATTTATCTTCAATTAACTTCTTAATTAAGAAACTAATTTCTATAGATCAAGAGCGACATCTAGCAATGCATCATGACCCCCAATTAAGAAAGAATACTAACTTTAGTGAAACATATTCCGTATACGATTACCGTATAATTCAATCCTTTCGCCTCATATATATCCCGCCCACGATTCTAGAGTATGGAAAATGTCTACTCTATTAAATCATGACTATTGGAACATTGACTTAAGCTGATAATATATATGGAGAGTTTCTGAAACTCCTTTCAGAACTCGCCATGGCCATGGACTTATATTATAACTTATGTCAAATCACGCCTCTTGGGATATCGACTCTATGTTATCCAGAGCGGCGAATCCTTTATTGATCACTCACTATCTTCGTACGCTTTTCATATTGCCCAATCATTACCCTATATGTAATCTCGATATGGACTGCGGAGGTGTAATGTCAAAGCATGTATGATCCACATACAAGATGTCATTGAGATCTCAAGTCTAAGGATCATTCATACTATCGTTACAAAGAGAAATCCTATAGACATACAGATAACACTCCATATGGGTTCTCAAGTTGGTCAGTTCGATGTACTTGTTCTCCAACAAGCATCCATATGTTAGACTAAGTGAACACTTTCACTAGTAGCTTATGAAATCAGCTACCTTCCTTCGATAAAGAAGTAGACATAACATATGCCGATCTAAACTGGATCTATCAGTGTCCTGCGTTGATAATCCTACGATCGTGAACATTTAAGAATGAATGGATCTCATAAATTAACTAATTTAATTTCTTTAATCGTTATTCTAAAGACTTTATTTTACAAGTAGTCAAAAGTACTTATGGACAATACTTATAAATAAACTGCCAAATTTTATTAATCAATGCAATAATATAAAATTACATATTTATCCCTATTGGATCTATGGCATATAACCAACATAAATGTCGCAGATTTATAAGGTATTTTATTTTCTTGGGATATTTTTATTAATTAATTGACAAGACGGTGCGGTTGTCAGGGAGCGAGTACATGTGTTCGGATATAAAGCCCATGGGCTATCGGTACTTGCACAATTAAAATACCTTAATTGACCATCACAATTACTAGAAGCACCGGGCCTCTATATTCATTACACCCCTATCATGAATTAGGGCAATTTAGTAATCGAAGTGGGTGAGTTTATGGTCACTCTACCAATAGTTATGTATATACCACTTATGTATGTGATGTGTACATCTCTCATGCCCGTTACCACTCCTCGTTTCCTGTGCACAAGAAGAAAATTTACTAAAGATGCATGCCAAATAACAAAAGAAGTTAAAAGGGTTCTAAAAGTGATCAAAATGGTACATGTGAACCCAATTACTCTCGCACTAAAATCAAAGGTTGTTTTGGTACTCGAGCAAAGAAGATTCAAAGAATTTGTTTCTCAGGCTTATGTAGTGGCTATAAAGGCAAACAAACAGAAACATAAACATTTCCAAGCATTTTCAATAAGAAATTAAACAAGGTAAAAAATTCCTTTCTGTTACTTCATTCTCTAATAGGTAATTTAGCTAATTTAATTAAATTTTTGGATACATGTAATAGTGGTTGTCATGTGTCACAACATGCTTGTACATGTAAACAACTACGTCGATCCTCACAGCTTTTAAACTTTATTTTTTTTTGTGATTCCATGCAAAAGCGTTAAGCGTTTCTCGTTTATTGCATGGCGGCAGACAGGCGGTGAACATACGTTTCTTCCATTTCACGTTAACGTATCCACTAAGCACCACAGTTTAATTTGTACACTTGCATGCCCTAGCTATCTTTATGGTTTGTTTCTCCAGAAATGTTAATGAGTATTCCAAGGGTATTCATTAATAATCCATTTTGGAAAAAAATTGATGGAAAATTTATTTTCCATAAAAGTGATATATCAAAATTTTCCTTAAATGAATTCTTAATGAGTACCCTACCTACATAACCCTTGTTTCTATTAACTATGCTCCATTGGGGACAATAAAGCTTTAACGAAAAATTTCTGTGATTAAAAATTCTTTGAGATTTTCGGTTTAATTGATACAATCAATCAACACATGGGCTGACTCGACGGTTGATGCGTGAATTTTTATTTTATTTTTTTATTTTTTTTTTGGTTATTACAAGACTAATTATATTTATATAATATTAGCCACCAAAAGTGGATGTTTTGGAACCACGTCAAATATATATATAGAAGGTGTGCTAAAATCTATATTTTGACTTGTGTTTGAATTAACTCTATAGTCTATATAGCCGCTTTTGTTCTTTCATTTATTTCTCCTCTCTCTGCTGCTGCAGCCTAATTTTAGCTGAAAAACTTATATACCCTAGCTAGCAAAAAGATCATCAACACTCAGATCATGGCTCCAATGAGGCTTACATGCTGCCTTATTGTGTTCTGCTTATGGCATTGCTTTCCAATGCTCATTTCCATCAAGGTAATAGTTCACACTTTTCTCAGTAAGTTATTGTTTTTTTAAGCTTTTTAGTCCTTGCTTGTTTGTAAAGAAAATTTCATTGGATGTGATTGCAGCTGCTGAAATCGAAGCTGAAGCTGTTTCAACAAGCAAGGTAATAGATACATATAATTTGTATATGAATAGTTTAATTCATGGCATGTGTATATATATATACATGTGTTAAAGCTTTTGACTTTTCCAGGGGGTCTTTAACGGTGAGAGTGTTGTTCCTTTTGCAAAGGACCAAAGAGTTCTAGGAGGAAGGAAGATGGTAGTTGCGAATCAAGAAACTGTGGTAGGTCACGCAAAATGCAAGAAAAATAATGGTGGTAAAATTTCTGAGGAAGGAGATGACAGAAGATTTGTAGCTTTCAATGCTGATTATCGTGCTCCTAGGCATCACCCTCCTAAGAACAACTAATGTAATCAATCAATAATAATACTAATTAAGCCTTTTCACCTTATAATTAGTTTTTTTCCCTATTCAGGGAAAGTTTCAGTTCAATCAAACTTATGCAGTTTATTTATTTCTTTGAACAGTTTATTTGATTCAGTAGAGGGAGATTCTAATAAACTTCTGAAATTGAATGAAAAAAAATTGAAAAATCTTATACCCTTTAAAGTACTAATGAATATGATTCAGCGTTTTAATTATAATAAGTTTTTCATAATTTTTTAACTAGTTTATTTTAATATCAATACAGTATTAATATTTAATTATATAAAAATTATTATCTAATAATTATCTATTATAATTTTATAAAAAAATTAGTAGAAAACTAATTTCAGTTTCTAGACGCAAAACTCAATTACTAATAGAGAAAATCCGTAACATATTTTTAGAAATGCAGGGCTCAGTTTTGTCAAATCAATGGTCACTATTGATGACCCAATAGCATGAAGTTGGGTAAAGTAGAAATATGAAAGAACTGAAATGAAGTTATCTATAAAACAGCCAGGCAAAATGTTGAATTGATCTCTCTTCTTTGTGTTGAAATAGCCAAGAAAGGAAATAAGACTAATGAATCAAACACGCGAAGACGTTTACATCTTCAACATGATTGCTTTACACAAAATTATTACTAGCATTAACATGTGCAATTCACTAAAATTACCAACTTTTACCAAAAGCCAAAATATTGTTCATGTATATTCCACGGGTTGAGTTGTCGTTTCGATGTGAGAGAGAGAGAGAGAGAGAGAGAGAGAGAGAGAGAGAGAGAGAGATAATGAAGATATGGCTGCATCAGTTTTTCATATGTTCAAGTTTCATATGTCAAGTAACATATTGTTTTCATAGTCGGTGATAGGTCTTGCGTCATCTAAAGTCCTTGGCATTTGGGCTAAAGACTTCTAGTCCACAATTCGTTTGAACTTTTTGTTTCATGTTGCTGGTAATTTAAGAGATATTCCTCCGAAAGTATAACATTTCCCATCATTTTAATAATCTGGAATTTCATGCTAAATTACGTTTTTATTTTTTTATTTTTTTTTAAATGTTGGAAAACTCATCGCTAAATCATCCGATCCAGGTTTAAACAGAACATGTAAAATCCCTAACTTTTCCAGACTCTTACAAGAAATACACCTCATGTAATCAAACTCAAGATCTAGCAACTATATCTTAAATCATTTGTCATCAAGCCACATCCATTGGGACGAATTAAGTTTTTTTTAATAAAGTATCATTGATATTTATTGGATAATAATTTTAAGGATTTTATCATTTTCAAAAAGTTCAAATTTACAATCAAAATTTTAACCAACATACTAGTTTACACTTAAAAAAAAATTTAGTTAGTGTACTAATTTACACTTTTAATTGAAACTTTGGATGTAAAAGTGAACTTGTTTAATGTTATTGGATTTTTTTAATACGTAAGATAATATTTGGGTATAAAAATAATAATTTCCATAATTTAAATGTAACTGAATCTTAACTACGTATTAATTTTAAAGTACTAGTGACAGAAGATAATGAAACTTTCACGGATTTTATTTCAAGACTGGATCCAAATTTTAGTTGTTAGTAGGGGTGAGCAAAATTGGTTTC
Organism: Zanthoxylum bungeanum; assembly: GCA_019454045.1. NCBI lineage: Eukaryota > Viridiplantae > Streptophyta > Magnoliopsida > Sapindales > Rutaceae > Zanthoxylum > Zanthoxylum bungeanum. The sequence continues at coordinate 14,926 of SKCR01030612.1, forward strand.
GGTTCCGATTCCGCATGAAATCGGAACCTACCCGGAAAAAAATTGGTTCCTAACTAAGTGGAACCGGAACCTACCCAATTAAATATGGTACCTTATTAATCGGTTCCAATTCCGATCCGATTCTAAATTACCCTATTTATATAATATTGTCAAACTTTGAAAATGCAATTATTTCTATGCTTGAAGCTGATGAGTTCCCCTTCCGAGATGTAAGTTTTGATTCATGTCGTCAGTATATTATTTTTTTTACTAAAGGCACTTCTATGTTCTAATCCAGTTATGCAGTTACGACTGTTGAAAAATTTATTTTTGCATGTTTCGTTGTTTACACTATGAACCTGTTCCCTTATATTGATGTAGCTGTGATTGTTAGATTTTCAAACACGTAACATAAACATTTCCTGAAAAACTAGATCCACGTGGACGTGGTCATCACTTTAGTTTCTAATGGTATGTCTGTTTGTGCTTGTTTTACCTGGATCTGATGGTGTAAGAGAATGAAACAAACTTTAAACCAACTATTTGGGTATACATAAATATGCAAACCAATGATATATGTTATATATGAATCATGTTTCCTCCTAAAAATCTGGGTTTAGTCGAATGTCATAAACAAAAAGCTTACGATGCAGATGTTGTGTCACTATCGAAAACTAATGGGAGAAAAACTCACGATGCACTATATACTTTGGCAAATTCGGTTCCATAAACCGGATCTACATTCGGTTCCATAATCCGGTTCTATGGTGCGGTTCCGGTTCCTATAATTTTGGAACCGGAACAGGAACCGGAACCGGACCGGTTAAATTCGGTTCCTTCAATTTGGAACCAGAACCAGACCGGTTACAACCGATTCCGATTTCAAATCCGGAAAATCAGTCTGGTTCCAACTAGTTTCGGGTAGAACCGGAACCGGTGCTCACCCCTAGTTGTTAGGAAGATTGATATGCTTAGTCCTTTTTATATATAAATTATTTTTATCATTTCGGATCTATATATAAAGTTTTGATTCTCAATGATCTCTCGAATGAGGTAATTGTTGGTTTTCAGGGTTCATGAGCATCGGAAATAGTGTTCGGTAACAGGAAAAAAATTTATTTTCCACATGAACAATCAAAACCGGATCCGTATTTTCTAGTACATTAATAACATAAATATTTAGAACTCAAGTAAGAAATATACCTGTTGATCAGGATCTATTTGAATCACGATTCTTTGAACCACGATCTTCATCGACTTATCTCCTCACCTCAAACGGCACGTGTAGGCGTGAAAATAATTGCGAAGAACACTATAATAATGTGAAGGATTCGTGCACTCAGCACATGAGACGAATCCTGTGTGCTACTTTCTTTTTAGTTTTCTCAAAATCAAAACCAAGAAAAAAAAAAAAAAAAAAAAAAAACTCTTTCTTTTATTTATTTTTCCAGCAGCCACGGTTTTTGTTTCTTGTTGTTGTTCTTTGTTTTTGATAAAAAGTGATCTTCTAAAAAAAACAAAAACACAGCACACGTTTTTATCTTTAATAGGATTTGTTGTTGCTATTTGATTTTGATCAAAATCTCAATCCGATAAAAACAGCAACACTCGCTCACGTTTTATCTTTAAAAAAAAATTGTTTTTCTTTTGATCAGCTTTTGATCAAAACAAATTTTTATCAATCAAATCCATTAATGATATTATTAATCAAAATAAAATCCTTTAATATTTATCTTATAAATTATCAAAGATAATTCATTAAAATTAATTTTCAAAATTTCAACTTTTGAAATATTATCTTATTTTCATAAATTAATAAATAGATACATTATCTATTAATAAATATATATTAAGACAACATTTGTCATAATTTACAAACAAGAGCTATATTGAATAATTAGAGTGTAAAATAATTCATAATTATTTTAAATAATTCCCAACTATTTTTCTTCACAATTATTATCGTTCGAACAGTGATAGAAGACGACGAGGGGATCGATGGACCTATAATTCTAAGCTCCAATAATTCCGTAGATTAATTATAAACTCTTTTATTAATCAAAAGGAATTATTAATTCTGGAGTAACTCCACTAATTACCCAGAATTGCACTCTCAGGATTATATAATTAATTACTCAAAGTATTCGTCCATAGATATAGTCATTACCTATACAGTGATCCTCCATAACAGATTCGTAAAGGAGCTAGGTATAAAAAATCTGTTAACCTCTCCAATTACATCTTTATCATTGACTTCCATTAGTTCTCAAATGAACAATTAATTCATAACTTTTATGAATTTGCGCGCTAATCGTTCAGGTCCTGAACTAACAAACAAGTGAATCTTATGAACGGATTTCATTGTATCAGGTTAGCATTCCCAGCTATTCGTTCAACTCATTCCCAAAATACAAGGTTTACGAAATGTAATAAATACAAAGCCATACCGAGTAAATTAAAGAATAAATTAATATGATATAGGAGTCTGTTAAATACAATGAATTAAGATCATCACATATATGACCATCATTATGATAAAATTGATGTTCTTTATTTAACGGAAATTATTAGAACTTTTCAATTTTATCTAGTCTTGTCCAATATAATCTTATTATATAAAATACATTCATTTTTATGTCTCTACATAATATAGTCTGGATTGAACTATACCATTCATAATGAAATGAACTGTATTTATGATTTTGGATTTGAAGATTCCCAACTTCAAATCATAGTTATGGAAAAATTTTAATTATTACTCTTTAAATTTTATCCATGCATATATGTATGTAATACTTTACATATACATATGTGTTTAATTTAAAGTCACATAAATAATCACAGAATTTTCACGAATTTTATAAAGAAAATCAAAATGCATACATGGAATAAAATCGAATCATAAATTTATTAATCAATCATGTTTCGAACACATTTGCTTGTCGGGCATAAAAATCCCAACAAACTCCCACTTGCCCTAAAGCAAATGAGACATATCTCTAATCCCCCAATCCTTCTAGTTGCCCCTCAAAACTCTTTGCAGGTAGCGTCTTGGTAAAAGGATCAGCTAGATTCTTTGCAGATGGAATCTTCAGAATAGCCAAGTCTTCGCGTTGCACAATGTCCCTAATCACATGATATTTCCTCTCAATATGTTTTGATCTCTTGTGACTTATTGGTTCTTTGGAATTAGCCACTGCACCACTATTATCACAATAAAGTGACAATGGCTTGTCCATATCTGGAACCACTTCCAGATCAGTAAAGAACTTTCGGAGCCAAACCGCATCTTTGGCAGCTTCACAAGCAGCCACATATTCGGCTTCCATAGTTGAATCAACAACACATGATTGTTTGATGCTTCTCCAAACTATAGCTCCCCCACCAATAGTAAATATTGATCCAGATATCGACTTTCGATCATCTGTATCTGATTGAAAATCAGAATCAGTATATCAAATCGGAATCAAATCCCTGCCAGAATAAACAAGCATATAGTTCCTCGTTCTCCGTAGATACTTGAGAATATGCTTAACTGCTACCCAATGATCTAATCCTGGATTTGACTGAAAATGACTAACCATTCCCACTGCATAGCATATATCAGGTCTTGTGCATATCATAGCATACATTAAGCTCCCCACTGCCGACGCATATGGAATCCGTCTCATATCTTCTTCCTCTTGGGGTGTCGAAGGACACTGCCTTTTAGAAAGAACTACTCCATGACGAGAAGGTAAGTTACCTTTCTTGGAGTTTTGCATTGAATATCTAACAAGTATCTTGTTAATATACAATGCCTGAGACAGAGCTAGCAGCTTTTTCTTGCGATCTCTAATAAGACAGATCCCAAGAATATAACTTGCTTCTCCCAAATCTTTCATTTGGAATTTTTCAGCCAGCCAAGCCTTTACGTTTGATAATAGTTCTACATTATTCCTAATAAGTAGAATATCATCAACATAAAGTATTAGAAAGACCACTCGCTTGTCCTTGATGAATTTATAAACACAAGATTCATCAGGATTTTGGATAAAGCCATAAGATTTGATCGCCTCATCAAATCTCATGTTCCAAGATCTGGATGCTTGCTTAAGTCCATAGATAGACCTTTGCAACTTGCAAACCTTTTGCTTTTCGTCATTGCTTATAAAATCTTCTGGTTGCTCCATATAGATGGTATGTTCAAGAGAGCCATTCAAAAAGGCTGTCTTGACATCCATCTGCCAAATTTCATAATCATTATGAGCAGCAATGGAAAGCAAGATTCGAATGGACTTCAGCATGGCTACTGGTGAAAAAATTTCCTCATAGTTAATTCCTTCTTTTTGGGTATAACCCTTTGCCACTAGCCTTGCTTTAAATGTCTCTACATTACCGTCCACTCCCCTCTTTCTTTTGTAGATTCATTTGCACCCTTATAGGATTTACTCCTTCAGGTAGATCTACAAGCTCCCAAACTGAGTTGGAATACATGGATTCCATCTCAAGTTTCATAGCCTCAAGCCATTTCTTTTTGTCATGATCTTCCATTGCACATCTATATATTAATGGGTCATCTCTTCCATCATCAATGATAGCAACTTGTGCTTCACCATCTTGTCTATATCGAGAAGGTAGTCGTACTATCATCCCACTACGACGAGGTGGTAAGATGTTCTGACTTGAAGATGTGGTCTCCTCGCTTTGTGGAACAACAATCCCAGCAGGTTGTTGACTGATCTCATCAGATTTTAATTCCTCCAAGACTATCTTGCTTTGAGGTTTGAAGTCTGTCATATAATTATTCTCAAGAAACGTGGCATTTGTCGACACAAATACCTTATTATCTCGAGGATTATAAAACACACCTCCCCTTGTGCCTTTTGCATATCCTACAAAGAAACAAACTTCAGAACACATTTCCAACTTTGTTGTCTTACCCATTAGCATGTATGCCGGGCACCCCCATATACGAATGTGACTCAAACTGGGTTTGTGGCCACTCCATAACTCTAAGGGTGTTCTAGGTACTGACTCAGATGGAACCACATTCAAAATGTAGGTTACTGTTTGTATAACATACCCCCAAAACGATTTTGGAAGTGAAGAATAACTCAACATGGAACGAATCATGTAGAGTAAAGTTCGATTCCTCCTCTCAGCTACACCATTTTGTTAAGGTGTACCAGATGCAGTTAGTTGGGATAAAATCTCATACTCTAATAGGTGATCTTTGAATTCATTATCAATGTATTCACCTCCTCGATCTGATCGAAGACACTTGATTGATTTACCTTATTGTTTTTCCGTTTCGATTTGGAATTCTTTAAACTTTCCAAAAGTTTCAGACTTATGTCTCATTAGGTAAACATAACCATATCTAGAGTAATCATCAACAAAAGTAACGAAGTACTCATAACCACCTCTTGCTTGTGTAGACATAGGTCCGCAAACATCTGAATGTATGAGCTTCAGTTGTTCTTGGGCCCTATTGCCTTTTGCAGAGAAAAGCCTCTTTGTCATCTTACCTTCAAGACATGACTCACAGACTGGTAGAGTACCAACATTTAGTTCTCTTAACGGACCATCCTTTACAAGCCTATTTATCCTGTCAAGATTTATATGACCAAGTCTTAGGTGCCATAGATATGTGTTATCAGTGTGAGAAATCTTTTGTTTATTTGTTTTGGGCAATTCTACTTTGAACATTTCAGCATTTAATAGTGAATTAACATTGGGTCTTATTACATAGAGCCCATTTTCAAAAAAACCAGAACAAATATTCAAACCATTTCTTAAAATAACAACTGATTTATTATCAAAAGAAACTGAATACGATTGTTCATAAAGTCGAGAAACTGAAATGAGGTTTCTAGTAAACTCCGGTACGAAATAAACATTATTCAAAAATAAAAATTTATTGTTCTCAACATAAAGTTTTATTTGTCCAACTGCTGATTCTGAAACTAAAGCGCCATTCCCAACTCTCAAAGTAAAGTCCCCATCAGCAAGTCTAGTGTATGAATCAAGCTTCTGTAGGAAACAACAAATATGATTAGTCGCCCCTGAATCAATTATCCAAGGTGATAAATCATTTTCAACTAAACAAAATTCAGTAACAAGTAAATCTAATTTACCTTTCTTCTTCTGTTTAAGCTCTTCGAGATACTTCTTGCAGTTTCTCTTCCAATGCCCATTAATTCCACAATGGAAACATTTTCCTTTTGGTTTTTTCTGGGTGGAGCCATTCTTATTTCCTTGACTGTTGTTTGGCTTGTTCTTTTTGCTGTTGTTCCCTGCTGTTTTCTCAGTTCCTGAACTCTTACCTTTATTCTTATTTCTCTTTCTCTTCTTTAGAGAAGAGTTAGAGTTAGAAGGTTCAACAATATTTGATTCTCTTTTCTTCTCCACAGAAATAGACTCAAAAGTTGTGAGTTTGTTAAGCAATTCAGTCAAATTATAACTCAGCTTATTCATGAAGTAATTGCTTTTGAACTGAAAAAATTGTGGGCTAAGGCTTTCCAAAATCATGCCCACTTGTGTGCCTTCATCTATGGTAGCCCCATAGATTTCTGCCTCATGAATTGTACTAATCATCATTAGCACATGTTCACAAACAGGAGTTTCAGCTTTCATTTTACAGTTCATGACTGTGGGAACACAGGAACTGGGCGACGCATGCTGTCCCGGGCTCGCGGCCTGGTCGGGAGTACGGAGTAGCCACGGGGACTAAACCGGAGAATAATGGAGTCGCCACCTGGTGTGAACCAGGAAAATGAGATTTAAGGCCGCACTCACCCCTCGCGAGGGAAGACCTCAAACCGTTGGGTTCGGAATGGTCCCTTACTTATGTCACTTGTAATAAAAAGATTTATGTAATAATTTAATCAAGTTTAAGTAACACTTATTTCCAAGAGTATCATGCTTCTAAACTCACATGCATACATCAACAAGTTCATCTAAATTTACATGTAACACATATCCGAATTTGCATACAGCCTATTAGTATGTAATCTATGTCTCAATTTGCATACATAAAGATTAACACACGACAAGCATACAAGTTAATAAACACATTATACTCATACATGTGGGGAATACAGATGAACGACACCTACACAATCTTGCATAATGCATAGAAACAATCAGGTTTATCATACGAAGGAATAGCTACTAGGGACAATTAGGTACGAAATCTGATGAAAATAACTCAGTTCAGTGGGTGCGCGTTCGCGTAGCGTTCGAGAACTCGTTCGAACGGTGAATAGAAGGCTCGCGTTCGTATAGCGTTCGAGAACGCGTTCGAACGGAGCCAGACCTGATGCATGAAACACTAAGAAGATGCATGCGCGTTCGCTTAGCGTTTGATAACGTGTTCGAACGGTAAACAGAAGGTTCACGTTCGTATAGCGTTCGAGAACGCGTTCGAACGGAACCAGACATGATGCATGATGAAACTAAGAAAATACGTGCGCGTTCGCGTAGCGTTCGAGAACGCGTTCGAACGGAACCAGACCTGATGCATGCAACACATTCATAGGCAAACAAATCCACAATGTGGGACCTCACGTATCCGATTGAACTCATCTCACATCCAATCGAATATACACCAACCAGCGCGGTAAAGCATCGTGGTAAAGGATTTTAACCCCTCCAAATAGGGGACCTTTAATCCGACTTACTAAGCCCATGCACTCGATCGTATCATGCATACAATGAATAAAGAAACAATAATATCAAACTTAGTGTACCCGATTGAACGTATCTTACATTCAACCGAACACACATCAACCGGCGCGGCGAAGCATCGTGGTAAAGGATTTTAACCCCTCCAAATAGGGGACCTTTAATCCGACTTACTAAGCCCATGCGCTCGATTGAATCATGCATACAAAGAATAAAGAAACAATAATATCAAACTTAGTATGCCCGATTGAACGTATCTTGCATTCAACCGAACACACATCAACCGGCGCGGCAAAGCATCGTGGTAAAGGATTTCAACCCCTCCGAATAGAGGACCTTTCATCGCACTTACTAAGCCCATGCCCTCGATTGTATCATGCATACAAGAGTAACATACATAATTCAAATAACAGAAAATAAATAAACCAAAGCAACATAAAACAAAAGAGGGCGCCGTTTACTCAAGCGGTACGTGGAATTGTATCCCGAGTACAGATCATACTACCGTCCATTCAGAATCGGCTATGAAATTTATGTCCGGGTTTCCATCCGATATACCGCGAGAGTTCACACATCTTTTATTTTATTCCAAGTCCACAACATACAATATTTCATGATACATGCATATTTATCTACTCAAGGGCCACAACATGCACTTTAGCATAACAATCATGCTAACAATACTCAATAAATAATGAAAATAAAACAGAAAACGAATGTGGAAAATACCCTCAGGTCTAACCTTTTTTGCCAACTTTCAGGCTTGCGTTTCACGGACATCAGAAGGGTAAAGCTCCTCAACTTCACCGGTTCACTGGTTTAGCGTCCTAGCTCACTGTTTTGCTGTTTTGCTTGCTGTTCGGCCTCCGTTCTGCTACTGTTTCCTCTGTATTTTCTACTCACTGTTCATGTCACTGTTTTGACGTTTCAACGGACTGTTCCGAGTGTTTTTTTTGTGGGTTTTTAGTGTGGTCTTGTGTGATTATTTTAAGGATTATAAATGCAGTTTTTTATGTTACTGTTTTGAGGATTTTAGGGACTGATTTAAGAGGATTTGGCTGCTATTTTGGGGGTGATTTGGGCTACTGTTCAGGCGTGTTTTAGGAGGCGTAGGGGCTGCTGTTTTCGGTGGAAAGGGGCTGCTGTTTGGGGGTGTATTTTCGGTGATGTGTGGAGGTTTAAGGGCTGCTATTTTCGGTTGTGGAGTGGGGGAGGTGAAGAGAATTATTTGTGTTTTTCTTCTTGCTATTGCCGTGAGTGGCTAGGGCTCTTGGTGTTGTGATTTTCGTGTAAGTCTTGTGTATGAGCTAGGGGAGTGCATGTCTTGGTTAGGGGTTGTTTATATAGAGAAAGGTTAGGGCTACTCCTTGTCTCACAAGGAAGGGATTTTGGCATTAAAAGGAGATTTGATTTGGTATTCAACAAGGAAAGGATTAGATTGGGGGGACAAATCTTGGCTAGATTAGGAATACAAATATTTAATTTGTTATAATTGATTTTAATTAGGCATGACATCTTTTTAATTTAGTATGTGATTTTGTTTAGTTAGGAAGTTAATATATTTGATTTGTCTTAATTAGGTATGATTATATTATGTTTTATTTAATTTGGTATATGACTTAATTAATTATTTTATTTAATTACATTATCTAATTAATATTTAATTTAATTTCCCATGTGTTTTAAATGTGTTTTATTAATTGGGATGTGTTTTATGGGCTTGGGGGGCTAATTGGGCTGGGGTGTGAGGCTAGCAGCAAAACCAGAAAATCGACGCCGTTCGAACGCCCATTCGAACGCTACACGAACGCCCGCAATCTGCTTGACGTTCGAACGAAGTACGAACGCAGCACTAACGAAGACAGTGAACTTGCGAAATGAATCTGATGACGTACTTATTCTGAATTTCCCCTTCCGACCTCCGTTTCCCGCAATATCCTTAGCTAAAAAGGTAGTGCCTCCAACTGAGACTCATCATCGGGTTTCACATGCGAAAATGCAATGCCTACAGTCGCCCCCACTTTGATGGGACTTGTGAAGTGTGTGACTTTGAACAATCCTATCAAAGTTATGCAATGCATTTTCACTTACCTGGCTCGACTGCTGCCTCGAGCTGAGTTGGTGCTGCAGTGGAGCTCGATCCTGGGACGCATCCCAATAATTGCAACCGACAACGGGCACCTCTACCCTGGGCACCTCGACCCAACACCGCTGACAATTGGGACCTCGCCCTCGAACTGATGATGTAGTGGGCACCTCGACCCGGAACTACAACTGACAACGGGGGCACCTCGACCCTGGGTACCTCGGCCCAACACCGCTGACAATAGGGACCTCACCCTCGAACTGATGATGTAGTGGGCACCTCGACCCTGGGCAACTCGACCCGGAACTACAACTGACAACGGGGGCACCTCGACCCTGGGCACCTCGGCCAACACCGCTGACAATAGGGGCCTCGCCCTCGAACTGATGATGTAGTGGGCACCTCGACCCGTAACTACAACTGACAACCGGGGCACCTCGACCCTGGGCACCTCGGCCAACACCGCTGACAATAGGGGCATCGCCCTCGAACTGATGTGTAGTGGGCACGTCGACCCGGAAATAAAACTGATAACGGGGGCCTCGCCCTCAAGCTGATATGGGCCTCGCCCCCAAGCCGACATGATATGGGCCTCGGCCAAGCTGATATGGGCCTCGCCCCTTGGGACTCATCCCAAAAACTGAAATTACTCTGACGCTGCTTGGCTCATTTCTGTCGCTTTCTCCTTTCTTCGAACCTGCGAACACAAAACAAAAACAAACACGAAGAGAATGCAATGTTACGTGTATGCATGAATGATTTCCTTATTCCGTTGGGTTAAGACTTCTGCCAATTCCCGTGTTGACTGCTCGGTCTTCTCTCCCTCAGGAAAAATATTGCTTCAATCTGTCTACGTTGATCGGCTCGGTGAACTCGTTCCCCTCCAAGTCTGATAGCTTCACTGCTCCATTTCCCATTACCTTCTGCACTATGTAAGGTCCTTCCCAGTTAGGTCTGAATTTTCCTCTCGGATTTGTCGTCGACGGCCTCGACTGCTTAAGTACCAAATCAGCTTTTCTGATCTTGGTGGGGCGTACTTTCTTGTTGAATGATCGGGCTAGTCTCTTCTGATACAACTGCATGTGATACAAAGACTTCATTCTCTTCTCATCCAATAGTGCTAACTGGTCAAACCTCTGTGCGGCCCACTCATGTTCTGTAATTCTGCCTCTGCTAGTACCCTCATGGACTGTATTTCCACTTCTACTGGCAATACTGCTTCCATTCCATAGACCAAAGAGTAAAGTGTGGCCCATGTTGCTGTTCTTACTGATGTTCTGTACCCCCACAAAGCATACGGTAATTTCTCGGCCCAATCTCTGCAATTTTCTGTTATCTTGGCTAAAATTCTCTTTATAGTCTTGTTGGCTGCCTCAACTCCCCCATTTGCCTGCGGCCTGTACGGTGATGACTTATGGTGGCCTATCCCGTACCTCTGTAACATTGCCTTCGTCTCTCCTTGAAACTGAACTCCGTTGTCTGTCACTACATGATGCGGCATACCATACCGAAAAATGAGGTTCCGAGCTATAAACTTTGCCATCTGTTTTGCTGTAACATTGCTAACGGCCACTACTATGAAGCGATGCCCATTCGATGCATTTGGTCGAATTTCTCCAATCATATCAATTCCCCATGCTGAGAAAGGCCACGATTCTGACAACCCGTGCAATTCTTTGTGTGGTAAGTGATTCAAATTACCGTGTGCTTGACAGTCATGACAGTGCTTTACCATCTTCGCGCAGTCTATTTCCATGGTTGACCAATAAAAACCTTGTCTCACTATCTTGCGGGACAGATTCAACCAGTTCATGTGAGGACCACATACCCCGGCGTGTATTTCTTCCATTATATGCTGAGCTTCTTCCTTTCTCAAACACTTCAACTGAATACCGTTTGCTTGCCTCTTGTACAGTTCCCCTTTCAAAATCACATACTGGGAAGCTAACTTCTGAATGACTATTCTGTCTTTTCTACCTGCCCCTTCCGGGAGTTCACCATGTTCCAGATACCTCTGAATGTCATAATACCAAGGTTTACCATCGTCGACCTCAACTTCCAGAATTCTTTCTATCTCATAAACAGGTCTGCTTACTGTTGTCAGTATCAATGGTCTCATCACTAACTTTTCTGGATTTTCCCAAGTTGCTGCAAGTGTAGCCAATGCATCTGCCATCTGATTCTCCTCTCTCGGTAAGTGCTGAAACTTACACTCGGGGATAACCTGTGCCAATTTCTGAGGTGAAAAAGGTAAGGTTTCAATCGTTCTTCTTTCAATTCCCATTCTCCTCGCATCTGCTGGACTACCAACATAGAATCTCCGTAGACTTCCACACTTCCGGCCTTCAAGGCTATCAATGCCGTCAAACCAAAAGCACATGCTTCATACTCGGCCATGTTGTTAGTCACTCTGAATGTCAACCTCTTGGCCAAAGGCAAAGTCTCTCCCTCGGGGGTTACTATCACGATTCCAATTCCGGCTCCCTTGTAATTCACTGCTCCGTCAAAATACATCTTCCATCTCTGAACTGTTATTGCTTGGATCTCTTCATCTGGAAATTCAAACTTATACTGATCCCCCTCAACAGGTTGCAATGCCAGAAACTCTGCTACTGCTCGCCCTTTGATCACTTTGGAGGTGAGATACTCAATGTCAAACTCTGTCAACAATACCAACCATCTGCCCAATTTTCCCACTAGTGAAGGCACCGAATGAAGATACTTCAGAGGATTTTCCTTGGCCACTATCTGGATCTTGTATGACTGGAAATAATGCCGTAATTTTCTGGAAGCCCATACCACTGCGAGACAGATCTTCTCAACTTCCTGATATCGAGCCTCATACGGGAGCATCTTCTTACTCAGATAGTAAACTGCATGCTCTACCCCTGTCTCATCTGCCTGTACCATCATTGCCCCCAGTGCTTCTGATTCTATAGCCAAATACAATATCAAAGGTCTGCCCGGTCTCGGAGGTTTCAATACAGGAGGCTTTACCAAGTACTCTCTGATTTTGTCGAAGGCTGTCTGACACTGTTCATTCCATCTCACTGGCTGATCTTTTCTCAACAGTTTGAAGATAGGCTCACATACTGATGTCAACTTGGCGATGAACCGACTGATGTACTGAATTTCCCAAGAATGCTCTGACTTCTTTTTCTGTCTTCGGTGCAGGCATTTCTGTGATTGCCTTGATCTTTTCGGAGTCTACCTCTATTCCGCCCATTCCTACTGTATGACCAAGCAATTTCCCTGATGTCACCCCAAACACACATTTCTTGGGATTAAGCCGCAGGTTGTATCTGTCAACTCTCTGAAGGAACCTTTCCAGTGCTTCAATATGCCCAACTCTTGTCTCTGATTTCACCATCATGTCATCCACATACACCTCAATCTCTTTGTGCATCAGTCGTGGAAAAGTGTAGTGGCCATCCGCTGATAAGTAGCGCCCCCGCATTCTTAAGCCCAAACGGTATAACCTTGTAACAATAAGTACCCCACTCAGTAACAAATTCAATCTTGTGTTTGTCTTCCTCGGCCATGAGAACCTGATTGTAACCTGAAAACCCATCTGCAAATGAATACATAGCAGATAAAGCCGCACTATCAACCAGAACATCTATATGTGGCAGAGGAAAATCATCTTTCGGACAAGCTTTGTTGAGATCTCTGTAGTCTACACACATTCTGACCTTCCCATCTTTCTTCGGCACCGGTACTATGTTAGCCAACCACTCAGGATACTTTACTACTTCCAGGAACCCCACATCTATCTGTTTCTTAACCTCCTCTCTGACTTTCTCAGCCCATTCTGGTCTCATCCGTCGGAGTTTCTGTTTTACTGGCCTCATATTTGGATAAGTTGGTATTGTGTGCTGGGCAATGTTTCTGTCTACCCCAGGCATGTCCTCATAGGACCAAGCAAACACTTTGGCATATCTGACCAACACTTCTTCTAGTTTCTCCCTCTCTTCGGAGGTTACTTCACTTGCAATCAGAATTTCCTTGGGGTTCTCAAGTGTACCCAAGTTAAATGCAGTAGTTCTGGCTGAACTGATGTCAAATATGCTTGATTCGTGCAGAGTAAATGGAAATGACTCAGGCAAGTAAGCAAAAGAAATGTCTTTATTATTGGATAATGCGGAAGTACATTCAAACAAATCAGGAAGGTAAATGTCTTCATCATCTATAGACACTTCTTCCTCTGCAATCAGGTCTTCCTCAGGCTTTTCGTCCTCTCCCAGAGTCAGGCTCTCCAACTTCATCAGTTCTTCCTCCCAATTCTCTTCTTCTTTCTTCACAATTTCTTCAACTATCAGCTTCTTACCCAACATATCCTGGAAGATCTCAAACCCAGGTACCACAATTCCATTAACTTCCACAGGTTCAGGCTCCCCTTGATATCCTGAAGCTTTCACAAAACATTCCATCAGTTTCAGGCCCTTTTTCTTGACCTTTGGCTTTTCTTCATCAGACTTGTACCCCAAACCCTTCCGAGTAGTCTGTCCTCTGAAATCTGGTAATTTTGAACCTTTACCCGGCTCAAACTTCATTTTCTCCATAATCCTAGCCACCCTAGGATCCACCCACTCCTCAAAAGTAGCTGACACCTGAAACCTCGTGAAAGGTTGTATCTCCAAGGCAGCCACGACATTATCTAACTCAGCCCGGATAGTAACAACTTCTCCCTCATACGGGAACTTGATCATCTGATGTAAAGTGGAAGGCACGCCCCCAAGTTTGTGAAACCAAGGCCTTCCCAACAATAAGGCGAAAGTAGCCGGGATGTCCAGTACTGTGAACTCAACCTCATCTTCAATCGGTCCTACCTTGACCATAGCCACAAAGGTACCCTCAACTCCCTTTTACTGTCATCATAAGCCTTAATAGTCATACTGGAGGGGTCCAAGTCTGTTGCTTTCATACCTAATCTTGCCAGAATTTTCAGCGGGCACACATTGATGGACGAACCGTCATCCACCATCACACATGAAGTTCTCTTGCCCCTCACCTCGGCCCTGATAAATAGAGGCCTATTATGATTCTTCCCCCGCCGGGAGAGTTCATCCTCAGAAAAAGATATCTGCAAAGCTTCTTTCTGAACCGACCCAACAAACATTGCAGGGTTGGCGTCTTCCGGTACCACAATCTTGCTCAAGGCCTCAACCATAGCCTGCCTATGCTCCCGAGATGCACATAACAGTTCCCAGATACTCACTTGTGCTCTAGTCTTCCTCAATTGCCTCAGCACTATATCCCCCTCAGTATTTTCTGCAGTCTCAACCACTTCTCTACCATCTGTCAAAACTTCCTTACCCTTTTCTGCCACATCATTGTAAAAACGACCGCTGCGCGTCATTCCCCTTACTTCTTCCTCATCACTGCTAGAGAAATCAAGCCAAAAGTTTTTCCCCTGCTCAGTCTCATCTTCACTAGTACTATCCCAGATTCCCAGGCAAAAGGCTTGAGGGTGAAAGGATTTTAGGACAAGGTCTTCTGGAGGCCAGAATTGATCATATAGGCTGGTGGTGGTACGGCACGGTAGTTGGGTAAGGGGTTTCTGTGTGTGTCAGGCTGTTCTGTTTCTGGGTCAGGTATTTTCTTGGAGTCTATCAGGTCTTGGATTTCATGGCGGAGTCGGGCGCAGTTGTCGGTGTCATGCCCTTTTGTTGTGGTGAAAGTGACAGTAAAGGCTTAGGTTATAATGTGATGGTAGGGGATTGGGTAATGGTTTGGCTTCCAAGGGTTTTAAGAGCCCTTGCCTCTTCAGTTTCTCTAGCACCTTGGACAGGGGCCTTCCCAAGTTGGAAAACTGCCGGTTCCGGATAGCGGCAATCTCAGCAGAAACGGGCTTTGTTCCCGATGTTCCCCCAATGGGCCTCCTGTTCAGACCATAGAATTTTCTGTTTTCCGCCTCTTCGTCTTCAATGTCCATGACAGTCTCCCTCAACTGCCGAAAGTCTGTAATCATGGAGGTCATCCTCCTCAACTTGCTGTAAATGGAGGGTCTGGTGCCCTTGATAATCATTTTAATCTGGTCCTTCTCCGAGGGCCTAGTCTGCATCTTCAACAACTGACCCCTCCACCGGTCCACATACTCCTTAAAACTCTCCTCCGCTTTCTGCTTAACATTCTCCAGATCACGGAGTGACAGATCGATCTCTAGGTCAGTGACATACTGCTTCAGGAAGGCATCCGCCAACTCCCTCCAATCTTCCTTCACTTTTTTCTCCAAACTGTGGTACCACACCACGGGAGCTCCCTCGAGCGACATTCCAAACATTTTCTGCACTTGGCGCTGAGACAGGCCAACTGAACTCATGACTGATACAAACTGTCGGAGATGCACCCTTGGATCCCCATTCCCGTTAAACTTAGCCATATCAGGCATCTTGAACTGTGCCGGCAACTGTTCCTCGAAAGTCAGTGTGTCATAATCCAGCAAATCCTCATTCTTACCCCTCATCTTGCGGGTAACTGACTCAACCTGATCCCGAAGTTTCTGTAACTCTGCCTGAGACCCAGATACTCTGCCTGCTGCATACTCTGCCATATCATCATCAAAAGTGGGGATATCATCCCCCAACCCATTCGGAGGCTCCTCACGCCTCACATTCTCAGAAATTCCCCCAGCACGGGGCACAGCCATACCAGCCACAGCAGTAGTCAAAGCTTGCAACTGTTCAGTGACCTTGGCGAGACTGTTCTCTAACTGATCCATACGGGATACCTCATTACCAGATTCACTCATGACTGTTACTGTTCTTTTAATGAGCCTTGTCCATTCTCTAACCCAAACGGTATCTATGATGTCTTTTTAAGACATAGATGGTGTTAACATGATATATGTATGTATGAGGTGCATGAGATGCATGTAACATATATAACATACTACATTAACTAAAATTCTCAAACAAATCGGCCCGTTATCATTTTAGAAACTTTCGGGCTAACTGTCATAGGAGTGAACTCGTCCCAGTTTAAATGGCCCAACAAGTTCACATCTCATGGCAAGGAGCCCAACTAAATCCAAATGGTAATGTTCCGAACACAAGCACAAAGTGGCCCATCAACACTTAGAAGCTTTTGGCCCAATCGTCATAAAATACGTTCTTGTCCCAGTTTAAATGGCCCAACAAGCCCATATCCCATGACAAATGGTCCAAATGGATCCAAACGACGATGTTCCCAAACACAAGCATAAAAGATAATGCAAACATAAAGTAATAATTTCTACGCAATGGCCCATCAACATTTCAGAAGCTTTGGGCCTAGTAGTCATAAGGTACGAACTCGCCCCAGTTTAAATGGCCCAGCAAGTCCGCATTTCTGACAATAGTCCAACTGCATCCAAATGAGGATGGTCCACAAGCACATATTCAAGGAAATAATTGTTACTTTAACCATACAAACCCGGTCTATGGGTGGGTTCGCAAGAGTGTAGACAAAGGCTCTCACTGGTGAATGATGGCCCATAACTAGGTCTCCCCAATCAAGGGTTCGAGCGACCAAGTGAGCGCACCCTTTTTATACACTAAGGTACGTGCCAATGAGCTATGGTGTGTGGACTGTCAAATGGATTTCCCGTTGTAGATTCCCCAGAGGGAGGGTGGAGCGAGGCTCTCTTAAGTACCCTAGCCTCTTAGGCTCTTATCGCTTGGTGACAAGAATAAACAACGAGTCCTCCAAATTAGTCCATCACAATAGGCTAAGGGTAGATGGCCATATAGGTGCCTTCACAGCTTTTCCTTCTAGGAAGGTAGTGAATGAAGAAAGACATCAAACCATTACCTAGCCTCAAGATCCCCTTGATTAAACCCTCATTTTATCCACTATAGACACGGTCAATTAGAACATAAATCCAAACATTACAAGACAATATTTCGGGGCCGATTCTATATCCCCAGTGGAGTCGCCAGACTTTGGGAACAAAGGAACTGGGCGACGCATGCTGTCCCGGGCTCGCGGCCCGGTCGGGAGTACGAAGTAGCCACGGGGACTAAACCGGAGAATAATGGAGTCGCCACCTGGTGTGAACCAGGAAAATGAGATTTAAGGCCGCACTCACCCCTCGCGAGGGAAGACCTCAAACAGTTGGGTTCGGAATGGTCCCTTACTTATGTCACTTGTAATGAAAGGATTTATGTAATAATTTAATCAAGTTTAAGTAACACTTATTTCCAAGAGTATCATGCTTCTAATGTCACATGCATACATCAACAAGTTCATCTAAATTTACATGTAACACATATCCGAATTTGCATACAGCCTATTATTGTAATCTATGTCTCAATTTGCATACATAAAGATTAACACACGGCAAGCATACAAGTTAATAAACACATTATACTCATAAATGTGGGGAATACAGATGAACGACACCTACACAATCTTGCATAATGCATAGAAACAATCAGGTTTATCATCATACGAAGGAATAGCTACTAGGGACAATTAGGTACGAAATCTGATGAAAATAACTCAGTTCAGTGGGTGCGCATTCGCGTAGCGTTCGAGAACGCGTTCGAACGGTGCACAGAAGGCTCGCGTTCATATAGCGTTCGAGAACGCATTCGAACGGAGCCAGACCTGATGCATGAAACACTAAGAAGATGCGTGCGCGTTCGCGTAGCGATTGATAACGCGTTCGAACGGTAAACAAAAGGTTCACGTTCGTATAGCGTTCGAGAACGCGTTCGAACGGAACCAGACATGATGCATGATGAAACTAAGAAAATGCGTGCGCATTCGCGTAGCGTTCGAGAACGCGTTCTAACGGTAAACAAAAGGTTCACGTTCGTGTGGTGTTCGAGAACGCGTTAGAACGGAACCAGACCTGATGCATGCAACACATTCACAGGCAAACAAATCCACAATGTGGGACCTCACGTATCCGATTGAACTTATCTCACATCCAATCGAAATACACCAACCGGCGCGGCAAAGCATCGTGGTAAAGGATTTTAACCCCTCCAAATAGGGGACCTTTAATCCGACTTACTAAGCCCATGCACTCGATCGTATCATGCATACAGAGAATAAAGAAACAATAATATCAAACTTAGTATACCCGATTGAACGTATCTTGCATTCAACCGATCACACATCATCCGGCGCGGCGAAGCATCGTGGTAAAGGATTTTAACCCCTCCAAATAGGGGACCTTTAATCCGACTTACTAAGCCCATGCGCTCGATTGAATCATGCATACAGAATAAAGAAACAATAATATCAAACTTAGTATGCCCGATTGAACGTATCTTGCATTCAACCGAACACACATCAACCGGCGCGGCAAAGCATCTTGGTAAAGGATTTCAACCCCTCCGAATAGAGGACCTTTCATCGCACTTACTAAGCCCATGCGCTCGATTGTATCATGCATACAAGAGTAACATACAGAATTCAAATAACAGAAAATAAATAAACCGAAGCAACATAAAACAAAAGAGGGCGCCGTTTACTCAAGCTGTACGTGGAATTGTATCCCGAGTACAGATCATACTACCGTCCATTCGTCCATAAGGGAATCTTATGGACGGATTTCATTGTATCAGGTTAGCATTCCCAACTATTCATTCAACTCATTCCCAAAATACAAGGTTTACGAAATGTAATAAATACAAACTCATACCGAGTAAATTAAAGAATAAATTAATATGATATATGAGTATGCTAAATACAATGAATTAAGATCATCACATATATGACTATCATTATGATAAAATTGATGTTCTTTATTTAACGGATATTATTAGAACTTTTCAATTTTATCTGGTCCTATCCAATATAATCTTATTATATAAAATACATTCATTTTTATGTCTCTACATAATATAGTCTGGATAGAACTATATCATTCATAATGGAATGAACTATATTTATGATTTTGGATTTGAAGATTCCCAACTTCAAATCATAGTCATGGACAAATTTTGATTATTACTTTTTAAATTTTATCGATGCATATATGCATGTAACACTTTACATATACATATGTGTTTAATTTAAAGCCACATAAATAATCACGGAATTTTCACGAATTTTATAAAGCAAATCAAAATGCATACTTGGAATAAAATCGAATCATAAATTTATTAATCAATCATGTTTCAAACACATTTACTTGTCGGGCATAAAAATTCCAACAGTGATAACATTAAAGTAAGTGTTTGAATTTTTGGTGAGACCTTAGCTCCTTACAATTGCTAAAATATTATCATAATACATAGTAATGCCACTGGAGATGCTATGAACCACTCTAATATCCTTGATGAATTTCTTTATCTAAACAATATAATTTGCTACACTTGAAACAGCAAGGTAATCAACCTGTGATTGAATCTACTGTAGTCGACTGCTTCAAACTTTCTAACGAATAACCCTTTCATTAAGAGTAAAAAAATTTGATTGTGTTTTGCCATCATTTTTAAAAATATAAAAGCTCGCATCACTGTTCTCAAGTGTTTTTAGATCTAGGTTTGGTCTTACTCTAAGCCTAAACACTTGATATTTTATTTCTGTATTCTCCTCAACCACGTGTCTTAATAAGGAATCAAAACTTTAGTTGGTCTTACACTGAGCTTTACGAAAGCCTGTATTGTGCCCTCTAAAGAACTCAGAGAAAGTGCATGTGCGTGATATTGAGGGATAGGGTAAGATCTAGGTAGTTGCAGTTGATGAGACTAATGTGATTTGATTTTTCAACAAAAACTGGGGTAGTTCTTTCAGGTAGGATTGTATGTATCTGAATAAGTGATGTATGACTTCTTGTGACGCAATGATTCTCATAAGCACCCCTCATCTCCATAAGAGTGGGACAATCCTAAGCTAAATGATTCATTTTAAAATAGACAAAACAAAGAAATTTAGGCTCAAATCGGGTAAGAGCATGAACATCTCTATGATCTTTAATTTTCAAAGTCTCCATCTCCCCAATAAATCTCTCTAGTTTTTCCTTTAAAAGATTATCATCCCTAAGGTGGTAAGTACTTATGTTATCACTAGAGGTCGATTTCGACATACTGATATAACACTAGGTTATGTCCATGTATGAGCTTCTTCGACTACTTTATTTATTTACTCTATGTCATCATCATGCTCTTTCTAAAGGAACTTACCACTATATATTATCTCAATAAACTAACGCTTCTTAGGGGTAAGATCTTCATAGAAATAACTCACCAAACACAATTCACAAACTCTCATACTAATGGTAAATATATATGGTTAACATCTTCTTAAATATCTCCCAACTCGATAAAAAGGTCGTACAATCTTTCTATGACAAGCTAGAGATGCGTCTTTTTAGGGTGTTTGTCATATGATGAGAAAGTAATTTATGCAAAATGCATCTGTCATCTCTACCCATGGCCCTACAGAACGTGGACTCCAAGAATATTACCAACTCTTAGCTCTATCTTTAAGGGCAAGAGGGAAGAATTTAAACCTAATTGTATTTATTACCACAATTTGGCCATGGAAAGTCACAACTACCTCTTCAAACTCTTTAATATGCACTTAAGGGTTCTCGTTCTCTAAACCATGGAAGATAGGAATAAGCTTGATCATACCCAGTTTGAAATCTATATGTGGTGCATTATAGAGAAGCGACATGTAAGACGGTGCTTTGTGTGGGGTGAAGGTACTCCTAAAAAGCAATAATAGGTGGTTTTTCGTGCTCACTCATGATGTGTGACTGTATTCCTATGAGGTTATTGCTTGAACTAGATGGTGCAGTAAACAAGTTTACAAAGAGATAAGGAATGACAGGGGTGTAAACAAGAACAAAAAAATTAAAAGATACTTAATATTAATTAAAAATATTAAAGTTTAATTGTAAACAAGATAATAAATGCAAGTTTATAGTTACCTAAAGGTTAAAGTTAGTGAACTACCTATAATTCCTACCTTATCTTATTGTTGTATTCAATTTGATCAAATTATTACTACTCAAGCGAGGATTTTGACGGAAGTGAAAAAATGATTTTTCCTCTTTATAGCGGCGGAAGTCGGTCATATGAGCTTTTAAAATTTTGATTCTCACTTCAATTCTTTGATCACCACTCAGGTTTCCTTGTTATGACTCTACACAAAGTAATCTTCGTGTAGGCGATGCTATGAAATTTGATTTATTCTTCTAAAAACAAAACATATGCTTAGGGTTTTTTTCCCTTTGAAAATTGAGGCAAGCTTAGCATTTAGCTTAACCCTAATCACATAAAGATTTACTAAATTGGCCATAATTTTTATTGCAAAATTCGACCAATCCCAACGTTACTAGGGTTGCTGAATTCCTCCCCCCCCCCCCCCCCCCCCCTTTTCAAACTTCTTTTAAAATTATGATATCATTGATTATAAATATCTCAAAGATAAATATAAAATTGAAATTTTCCGCAACTACGTAAATGCATAATTTTAAATAATAATTCATAAATATTATTTACTAATTAAACTGAATAATCGAACTATTCAATAAATTATGTGAACAATGAAATGGACAATCCAGTTATTCATAACCGATTTCCTATAGTGTTATGAGCTAATAAAGGGACTGAATGGACCTATAGGTTCAATCTCCAATAATATTGGTGTTGGGGCGGATGTAGGACCCCTAAGGTCAGATCGATGTCCCGCGCAACGGAAATGAGTTTAACCCGTGGTACTTAAGTATGGGTGTATTTTTAAATATTTTAATGAAATATCATATTCCATTACGAGTGTTTAGGGAAAATAGGGATAAATCGGAGTTCGAAAAATTAAATCGGGATAAAACTATAAAGGGCGTGCTTTGCCCGACCCGAGTGCGCACATGCGCGCAAGCAACATGCTACACATGCTGCTGGCAGCAGCATGTTGCGCACTGCTGTGCAGCTTGTTGCTGCGCAGCCTCCTGCGTTGCGTTGCATCGCAACAATTGCGCTGCGACGCAGTGCTCTCAGGATTTGACCTGATCATATTTTTTTTAAAACGATAAACACCTTATAAAATTACCCAAAATAATATTAATTTCAAAACCAATCACAACACATGTTATACAACAAACAAACAGACACACACACACACATACATATATACATGTTAGTGTTCCTAGAACATGCCAAGATCTCTAAGTTGTGATTTGTGTGTGAATAAATCAAAAGGGAGTTGCGGAATACTCACATTGATCGGATTGAGTTCAAAACTTTTCCTTGTTTGTTGGATGTGTTAGAAGTTTTGGAGCTTGAGATTGAGTTCCAAACTCTCGGGTGAGTATCTCTATCACCTTCACTTGACTCCTTTAAGTGCTTGCTAGAACAAAATAAGCTCAAAATCGCCCTCCAAAAGAAGCAATATTCGGCTTGGGAGAGAGAGATCCAATCGCCTTGATGAGGCAAGGCCATTCGGCCTAGTTCAAGGCCATTCGGCCAAGAAGCATGGCCATTCGGCCAAGAAGTTCCAAGGCCATTCGGCCAAGGTAAAGAAAAGAGAGAGAGAAGAGTTTTGTGTTTTCTTTCTAAATCAAAAATTACCAATTACACTTTTCCAAAAGGTGTATATACTTTTTCCAAAAGCAAAGGCAAAGTGTTGGAGGGAAAATGACATTTAATGCCTCCAACCACTTCCATCACTCAAGTTGACACTTGATAGACATGTGATATAAGTTAGTGGGACCCACTTTAATTCAAAATTCAAGTGGCTTGCTCAACACACTCCGGGCTCGAGTTCGCTTAATCCGATTAAACGAATTTTCCGTCGCGACATAATTAAATTAAATAATAATGCCTAGCAAAATTATTACGGAAGTCGCTCGTGAATTAATTCCAAATTAATTCGTTCGCTTGAATTAAAATCCAACTTTAATTCCGCATTGAAATCTAATTTCAATTAATATATCTAATATATTATTTTAGCCCAATTAAATAAATTAAATAGTAAAATCTAATTTAACTATTAAATTTACTTTACTGATTAATTCCAAATTAATCGCGTTCTCTCTCTTTAACGAATTTATTCCCAAGATAAATTCTCAACGCAATTCATCCCAGATTAATTTTTTCTCTTTTAATTACCCAGATTAATTCATTGCCGTAATTAATCTCAGATTAATTTTCTCTCTCATAATTAATCCTAGATTAATTTTGTTCGAGTCAAACATCATCGGTGAATCTTCGGGATGCGACCCAAGAGATCCCTTGATATGTTGGCAGTAAATGCGATCATCGGACTATCCGACTACGTGCGTACCCGGTACCACGTTCTTACCAATTTACAAGACATGGTTGGCTTCTAGCAAAACACTGTGCCTACCAATTCTCCAGAAATATTCTTTAATTGAATATATAATCTTTATCAGACGTAGTATACGTAGTATTGCGTATTACGATCCAGTATCAGATTTCACATGCTAGGCCTGAGGTTGGAATTGTGTCTGCCCCGTACGAAGCACATATCGGATCTCTGGTAACTAGTCTCTATAATCAGATAATCATGACCTTGTCATATTTTCCCGATAGCTGCAGCATACAAGAGTACTAGTTCTGTATCCTACGTGATCATCATCTCCATATGACTGAAGTGATACTTCCATCTTGACATCACACCCAATACACTACGATTCTCAGTATACCCCGAAGAGGCGTACACAGAACCTGTTAAAGCCCGGAACGACCAAAACCAAAGTATACTGATTGTCGTAAGTATTAGCGATGCAAGTCTCAGGTTAAGACCAAATACACCTACCCTGATTCGGACTCCCATAGACACATAGTCATACTACCAATGGGATTCCGAGGGGTCTATCCAGAGCGAAGCTGTTTCCGTACCATCGGTAAACACAACCTCCTATTACACTTGCATGAGTATCCAATACCCAAATATATGAGAACTATGTCGTTATGCTCCCATAACACGCACAAGTGTAATACTAGTCTATTCTGCATTATCGATGTCCGGTCTCGATAATACTACGACTAGGGATATTTAATGATTAAACCTTACGTGGATTAATACTGTCTCATATCTTATTAATCCGGTACTAATCATATGGACTTTTATCATTTATATATCCCGGTAATCCAATTACCAATGATAAAAGAGCAATTTCCTTTGTCACACAGTTAACTTGTACAACAACACCATGTTCTGTACAAATAGTGATGCTATGGGTCATAATTGTCCAACAATCTCCCACTTGGCCTATAGCCAATCACTCAAGTGTCCTACACCTGAACTATGTACGGGTCGCTCAAACTTCTGCTGAGTAACATCTTTCGTCAGTGGATTTGCAAGGTTATCGTCTGATGCGTTTTATTCGATCATCACATCGCCACGATGTATGATCTGGCAAATCAGATGAAATAGTCTAAGTATATACTTGGATCGTTGATGAGACCGTAATTCTTTAGCCTGTGCTGTAGCCTAGCTCAGCTACTAAGAGAACTATACCTAATCCAATTAGGATTATATAAGTCCAAAAATGCTTCTATTGTTGCCTCAGCTGCAACAATGTTCCATTTTTGTTATTTATTCGGCAACAGTATCTTGCTTGGAAGATTTCCAGCTCACTGTTCCGTTATTCAAACTATATAGTACCCTTATTTCGACTTACAGTCGTCTTTGTCGGTTTGGAAACTTGCATCGGTGAACCCAGTCACTTTCAAGTTCTCATTCTCCATAAATTAAGAACGTATCCTTAGTTCGTCTAAGATACTAAAGGATGTTCTTAACATCAATCCAGTGACTATCACCTGGATCGGCCTCATAGTGTCTACATATGCTCAAAACATATGAGACATCAGGTCACATACATTTTAAAAAACGTACGAACTCTGGGAGGGTTGTCAGCAGCTTTCTAGATCTATCCCAGTAGATCTTTATTCCTAGAATAAAGTCTGATTCTCCCAAGTTTTCCATGGAGAATTTTAATGAAATCCAAGCTTTCACAAATTGTTAATATGGGAATGTCATTGCTGTGAAGCAATACATCATCATCTTATAGGACAATCATTGTCAGTGCGCTCCCACTAACTTTCTTATATACACAAGAATCATAATCGTTTTGAATGAAGTCATATACCATTATGATATCATCAAAATGTTGGTTCCAAGAACGTAATGCTTGCTTCAATCCATAAATGGATCGATTTAACTTGCAAACTTTGTTTACTTGTTATGGTACGACAAAACTGTCAGGATATTGATAAACATCCTCCAAAAGGTTTCCGTTAAGGAAAGCGATTTTGGCTTCCATGTGCCATATTTCATAAATGAAATATGCAATATTAACAAGCATTATCCAAATGTATTTAATCATGGCAACAAATGAAAAAGTTTCATCGTAGTCGACACTATGTCGTTGACGATACCCTTATGTACAAACCTAGCTATGTACATTTTGATGTTGCCATCCATGTATGTCTTCATTGAAGACTCATATAGTACCAATAGGCACAATGCCTTCTGGTACATCAACCAGTATCCAAACTTAGTTGGTATACATGGAATCCATTTCGGACTTCGTGGCACTTTCCCATAATAAGGAGTCGATACCTTGTATCACTTCCTCATACGTAGTCGGTCCATCTTCCTCAATAAGATTGATATCTACATGAGATGAGATCAGAAACCCATACCTCTTTCTGGCTCTCTCCGACCTACGCGGTTCTTGTGTATTCGAAGATTATTGATACAGTTTCATCCATGATGAACTGTTGGTGTTCCGTGATGACTCGGTGCCTGGAATAGTATTACTCTGATTTTCATCGAGTTATACTTTCTTCCCACTTACCATTGCATATAGGTATTCCTCTTAGGAAAACCGCATGGAGAGCAACAATTATGTTGTTCTCTTGTGAGTTGTATAAGTACTATACTTTGGTTTCCCTAGGACAACCTAAAAATTAGGCACTTATCCGATTTGGGTTCTAGTTTGGTATCATCCAAACGTATGCCCAGCATTCCCAAATCTTCAGGAATGAGAAAACCCAGTTTCTTTCCTGTTCATATCTAATATGAAGTCTGTCAAACAGATTTTCATGGAACCTTATTCAAAATAAGTATTGCACTATTTAATGCGTATCCTTAGAAGAAAATTGGTAGCTCAGAGTGACTCATCTGTTTAAGTATTGTCCATCATGGTCTGACCGCAATGTTCTAATACTTTTACCGATCTGTTTTCTTACTTCGTGTCGAAACTCTTTGAATTACTTAAAAGTTTCTGACTTGTGTTTCATAATATACACATAACCATAACGCGATGCCACATCCGTAAAGGTTACGAAGTATTCATAACCACCTCTAGCCTAGCTAGACATGGGCCGACTTACGTCAATATGAACGAGGATTAACAGATCAGTGTCACTTGCACTTTTACCAAGTAAAAGGTGTTTTAGGCACTTTGCCTAATAAACTAGATTCGTAGACATCATTTGAATTAGAATCAAATCCGTCCTAGTATCCACTCTTCGAAAGTATGGATATACGAGTCTTGTTAATGCATCCCAGATGAAAATGCCACAAATAAGTCTCATTAGAATTATTCAATTTGAGCTATTTGTTTGTCATATTATATGTTTGAGATTTATTTATATTCAAAATATAAAGACCATTATTTACATCTAATGTGCTTATCTCTATATCATCTTTATAAACAAAACACTTAGTATTCTAGAATATAAAGTTATACCCGCAACAGGTTAAACTAGATATAGAGATAATATTTCTAGTCAAACTAGGTACATTATAACAGTTTCCTAATTCAAGTACATGCCCCAAGGGCAGTTCCAAAACGTAGGTTTCTACGGTTAAAATAGCGACTCTCGTCCCGATTTTGACTTGTAGGTCGATCTCATCTGAAGCCAGTCTTCTGCTTATCAGCAGATCCCGCACATCAGTACATATATTCATGTACCACATCTAGTATCAAAAATCTAATTTTAATACCAGCAGTGAACATTCTTGAAGCTGGAACCTAGTCCCGCCTTCACTTCCTTCATGTCTGCCTTGTCAATACGGCAGTCACGCATCCAGTGACCCCATTTGCCACAGTTTAGGCAGACATCTTGGGATATGTCCTTTGTCTTCCTAGAAGACTGTGACGATTTTGCCTTTGCCTCTTTTGCAAGCTTTGGTTGTGTCTCCTTGAGCATAGCCATCAACTCTCCAAGAGTTATCTTTTGCAATGAGTACTTCTAGGATATAAGTATAAATCTATGAAGATCCTTCAATTTCAACATCATGGTTTAAGGATCTAATCCTTTGTTCTGACGAAGAAATTAAAGAGTCATTGCGGCAAGCATAACGGATTAAGCACTAAAGTTATCATCACGATGAGTCTTCCAAAGCTCATGCTCTACTATTTGCTCAACTCCGGGCTTAGGCCCGAGAGGTTTCTCGATTATATAGAGTAACTTCTCAACTCCCAGGACTATCCTGAGATTCATTCCCAATATGAAAATTAAAGCCGTAAAAGATATATTCACCTAGGATTATGTTCTTTGACGCTAATATTTCAATTATCTTGATTCGAATAGTCCACTTTCCAATCAATGATTTCGGGTACAATCAAATATAATGATTACTATAGTCTAACTATATAATCAACTAATATTGATTGGTTACATTCAAATGTATTGATTACTATAATATAATTATATAATCAACTATAAATGAAGTAGTTTGAATACAGTCCAACTGTTAAATTAAAACAACAATTAAATATTAATGACGAAAAATGAAATGAGCGCGTATTGGCAAGTATCTAAACGAAATTGCAAATTTAATACTTGCCTCCCACTATTTTTCGGCAAGCCTCTAACCCTCTGTGGAGTACTCGGGAAACCTAGTTTCCTAGTGTGCTAGGATCCCGTTAAATAACACACAATCTTGACTTTGGCCAACAAATTGTATGAAACTTAACTACGTAGATCTCTAAGATCAATTGGATCCCATCCAATTCCTAGATCCAGTAGGTGGACATCCAAGTAAGAAACATATATCTGATATATGCCAATATATCTGATATATTCCCTAACCTTTTTCCTCTGAATCAACTAAGCCTTGGCTTTGGCACAACAAGCTTAATGATTCCAGTTAAGCGGGACCAATTAACCTTGGAAAGCTTCATAATTGATGTCGATGGACAAGAAGTGATCTTGACTTTGGCCAACAAATCACAACTTGGACAAGACATGCGATATGGAACAAAGCCTTCATGATTCAAACACATCCGTGATGGACAAAGTTCTTGACTTTGGCCAAAAAACCAGTGCCAATCTTGGATCTTGAGAATGAATCACTCAATGGAAGGAAAGCGCTTAATATTTGTTGAGGGTTTTTGTCGCAATTTGGCAACCAATTAATTATCTTTAATTAGGTCTCATCATACACCCTTAAGCATGCATTCTAAAAGTATAATAAGGCGTGATAAAATTAATAATGATGTACAGATGGATATACGATTCATTTTGTTCCTAGAACAAATCTCTCCATTTCCTCTCTCCCGCTAGCATTATCCATACTTCTACCCAATTACATAATACTTCTAAAGAAACCTCATTTACATTGAGGGGAATAGGTGAAAAGAGAAATACAATGAGAAAAGAGGTAATATGCTGGACACACAGGTCCAATTTAATAAATTCTAAATTTATTACAACAATTTCCAAAATTGCCCTCACCCATCTAATATCCATCCGATATACATTATTCATACATACATCCAAGTATTCACACATAGCATGTTATCAATCAATCTAATCCAATTAATTTAATCTTTGATTAATGACCATCCAATGTTCAAACAACGATTGATGATCATATAAATCGCAAACTCGATTGAACATATCTCACATTCAATCAAACACACTTCGTCCGGCGCGGCAAAGTATTATCGTAAAGGTAGCCTTTTAGACTTTTCTTCCCTCAAATAGAGAACCTTTAGACCAACATACTAAGTCCATGCGCACTATATCATCAATACACAAGCAAGTAACGTGCGGAAAGTAAAAGACGAAATATAAAATGCGAATAATAAACAAACAAGATAAAGTAAAGTGAAAGATGTGTCGTTTGCTCAAGTGGTACGTGGAGTTGTTTCCCAAGTATAGACCGCACTACCGTCCATTC
This sequence comes from Zanthoxylum bungeanum, assembly GCA_019454045.1. Lineage (NCBI taxonomy): Eukaryota > Viridiplantae > Streptophyta > Magnoliopsida > Sapindales > Rutaceae > Zanthoxylum > Zanthoxylum bungeanum. The sequence continues at coordinate 44,765 of SKCR01030612.1, forward strand.
GGATTCAGCTACGGAATTTACGTGTGGGTTTCCATCCGATATACCATAAGAGACGACACATTTTCCATTCATCCAATGGCCATAACACACATAACCAAGAACTCTCATGCGAAGGAAATTCAATAAATAATTAAAAGATGAATGAAATATAATAAGAAAGGTGCCCTCAGGTCTAACCTTTTATGTCGACTCTTGGAAGTGCGTCACAAGGCCGTCAGAAGGGCTAACACTCCGCAACTCTTCCGGTTCGCTGGTTCACGTTCTTTCCTCGCTGTTTTGCTGTTTGGGCTGCTGTTTTTTACTCCGTTTTGCTACTATTTTGCTGCTATTTTTTTAGTCAATGTTTTTGCTGTTTTAAAGGATTGTTTTTACGGTTTCTAAGGGGATTAGGGCTGCTGTTTTGTGCGGTAATTTAAGGGTTCTCGAGTGTAATTTTTGTCCACTGTTTTTGGTAATTTAGGTCACTATTTGGGGTGATTTTTTTCGGTGGTCTTGGGGTAGAAAAACAGTGCAGTTTTTGATGGTTATAGGGGCAGATCTTAGGACTGTTTTCGGTGGCAGTTTTGTGTGTGGAAGGAGGGCAATATTGGTTGCTGTTTTTGCGTGGCTTTAGGGCTGCTGGATGGGTATTATTGTGCGTGGAATGAGGCTAGTGAAGGCTTCAACGTGAAGGGGCTGTTGTTGTATATGACGAGGGCTAGTGAAGGCTTCAACGTGAAGGGGCTGTTGAGGGCTTCAACGTGAAGGGGCTGTTGAGGGCTTCAACGTGAAGTGGGGAGTTGTTCTGCGTGAAAGGGGCTGTTACGTGAGTGAGGCTAGGGGGTGCGTGAGTGTATGGATGGTCTGGGCAGTGAAGGGCGTACAGTGCAGAGGGATTTACGTGTGCAGGGAAGGGCTATTTGCGGCTGTTTCAGGGGGGGAATTTCAGGGTAAAACATGGCAGTTTCAAGGGGCTGGATAAGGTGATTTATGCTGCAGTTGCATGGGGAATTCTTCTGGTGTTAGGTGTGAATGTACTAGGAGAGGGCAATGGTTGAATTTGTGTTTCTTTTATAGACAAAGGCTATGGTTTCATCTTTGTTTGAATATGAATGAGATTTGTGTAATTATGGGGGATATATTTTATAAGTGTCACACAAGGAAAGCATCTACTTAAATTACGGAGGTGATTTGTTCAATTAGGAATGGATTTATTTGATTTGTTTTAATTAGGTATGTGATTATTTAGATTTTATTTGATTTGTTTTAATTTCATCATGTGTTAAATATGTGTTTTGGTTATTTTTGGATGTGTTTTATTGGGCTTGGGCGTGTGGGTGGCCTTCTTTGGGCGTGGGTTTGGTTTATTTGGTGGGCTTGGTGTGTGTGTGGTGGTGTGTGGGCTGGTGTGTGTCTTGCGGGGGTTTGGCTAATGATATTTTAAAACGGAAGTCCAACAAACGAACCCGAAGCTAACAAGCGTAAAATCCAACAAATATGATTTCTGACTTTTCCTTCCGACGTCCGTTTCCCGCGACTTCCGTGACTTAAAAGGTAGTGCCTCTAAATGAGACTCATCATAGGGACTTACATGCAAAAATGCAGTGCCTACAGTAATATCTCTAATTCTTGCATGTTTTAGCTTTCTTAAGCTTGATTAAAACCTTGCTCAAGCTTGTATTTGATATCAAATCTTATGTAATTTTAATTAATAAAAGTTATAATCAACCTTTATGTGGGCTTAATCCAATTTGTCCAAATATGTATAATTAGGTGTGATTAATCACCTTTGTCTACCACTTTGATTTAATCCAATTAAATAAAGACAAATTTTAATTAATGGATTAGTTATATGTCTACCACTTTGATTTAATCCAATTAAATCAAGCCAAACACACCTATTATTACATATTTATAATTATCAAAATATCCTCCAATGGTAGAGATATTTATGAAATTACAACAAAGCCCTTGTGTGATTTGAATTAATTCAATTAATTTAATTGAGTCAAAGTAAATAATTAATTATATCCAATAACACTTAATTATTTTAGTTGATAATTATAATATCAAATATTATTTATTATAAAAAATTATCGGCTACCCAAGTGCTCAACGAGTACATTTCATATTGTGGGACTCTCTAAGTCCAAACACGTTCGTCGTATATATACGTAATTCGGCCACCTCCGAATTCACGAAGAACACGAACGATTTTTCTAAACTATACAAGTCGAGGTAATCACATATGTTTAACAATCGCTCCATCGCAGGCTATCTAAGTTGGGCTTAGGAAATATAGATTACGCCGTCAAGTTTCTGAGACGCACATCTCATGTCGACATGTCCACAATTGTTTACAATTAATCAGAACACCATTTCTGATATATGCGATCCACCATACGTGATCGACTTTGGCCAAAGTCTTAAGAATTGTGACTTACTCACATAGATACCTAAACCTCTTATTGTACACATACGGGCCGACATATCTTATCTTGATACGTACTTGATTAACGAGTGCATCGATCCACACACATTGAACATCTAGTGGTCAGACCATGAAAGGTCTTTGACATATATGACATCAAAGGGTGGAGGATCACACACAAAATCAATATTATCCTATAGTCAAATGATCACATAAGCTACTCGACTCGATGAGATTCTTATTGACGGTGATGTGTACTTCCAACTATTAGGAATTACTTGTGAGTCATTCAGTATTCGCTCCAACGCATACCTATATGTCTATACAAGCTTCCCAAGCTCATGGTACATCAGGTTAAACTAGTAGAACTCCAATTCCAATAAACAACATGTGATAGTCTTTTAGGTTATATGAATTCGACTATATTCCAAAACCAATTACTAAGGATATTTTTTTTAAAAATAGTTTATAATAGTAATACTATCCCAATGCCGAACCACCCAGTGTCTAGTATTACTACATGACTATTCTAAGGTTGATGTCATTTTTAGCATATTTATATATCAATCTAATATGTATAACGACATTACCATTAATAATTTTGAAATGAAAATATAGTTATTTTATTAATAAATAAAATATAATGTATAATACATTATTCGAATTGGCGCTCAAAGCACCAATTCCAACAATTGGAACTATTGATTAAATTCTTTAATCAATAATCCTATGCTATCAGATTTGAAATTACTCAACTAAAAACTCGAAAGTGCACTCTCATAACTATAGATTCATCACAACTTATTTCAGAGCTGCAATAGAACGAGCCTATTAAGCAAAAGGTAAAAATAGGAAATCTGGTCATTACTATCACTTATTAATATTCGAAAAAATAGAAAACAAAAGTTAAAACATAAACCATCATTATAACTTCAGAACAATGTCTTCATGATACTTCATCATAATATAGATAAAAATCACAATGCTAACCATTTGATCAACTAATGAACAAATTTGAATCCATAATATTTCATCAGATAATATAAACAGAAACCAGAATCCTAATCATTTCATTAGGTAACATTGACAGAAATCAGTAACCAAATCATCTTGTCAGGTAACAATAGCAGAAATCAGAATCCAAATCATTTCATCAGGTAACATTAATGGAAATCAGAATCTAAATCATTAATTGTACAGATGCATACACGTACACATCATCAGATTATGTATTCATATATGCATATGTACGTGTTGTTAGTCTCTAAGACATGCCAAAAGATCCTAAACATGATTTCAAGTGTGAAATAATCAAGTAAAGTTGCGGAAATACTTGCATCAATTTTGGGAGAAATTTCAAAAATTCATTTGTAGGATGAAGCTCCAAGCTTTTGATTGTGTTGTTTGACCCTTGGGTGAGTTTCCCTAACACTTTAAATGACTCCTCTAAGTGCTAGCTTTGAGAAATTTTGAAGCAAAAATTTCCCTAAGAGAGAGAAGAATTCGGTAATCTCAAAGAAAGAAGGAGATTGAATACTTGGTTTCAAAAGTTTGTGTGTGTGTTAAATGAATCCAATTTATTAATGCCAACTACTTCCATTAAGGTTAGACATTTGATGTAAGTCATGGGTCCCACCACATGTAAATTCAAAATTTAATTTGGCTTCTCCAACACACAACTAGACTTGGGCCCGAGTTTGTTTAATTCCGAATTAAACGAATTTGTCGTCGTGACATATTAAATCCAATTTAATTAAATAATTATGCATCGCAAAATTATTACGATAGTCACTTTCGAATTAATTCCAAATTAATTCGTTCTCCCGAATTAAAATCCAATTTTAATTTCGTATTGAAATCCGATTTCAATTAATATATTCGATATATTATTTTAGCCCCAAATAAATAAATTAAATAGAAAAATCCAATTTAACAATTAAATTTATTTTATCGATTAATTCTAAATTAATCACATTTTTTCTTCTATACGAATTTAATCCCAGATTAATTCTTGCCGCAATTTATCACAGATTAATTTTCTCTCTCATAATTAATCCCAGATTAATTCTATATGAGTCAAATGTCATTGGTGAATCTTTGGGAAGCGACCCAAGAGATTCCTGGATATGTTGGCAGTAAATACGGTCATCGGACCATCCGAACATGTGCATACCCCGTACCACATTCTCACTGATTTAAAAGGCATGGTTGGCTTCTAGTAAAGCACCGTGCCTACCCAATTCTCCAGAAATATTCGACGAGGAATATAATCTGTATCAGGTATAGTAATACTATGTAATATGTAATATGATCCAGTATCGGATGTCACATGCTAGGCTTAGGGCTGGCTCTGTGTCTGCCCCATACGAAGCATATATCGGATCCCAAGTAACTAGTCTCTGTAATCTGAAAGTCATGACCTAGTCATACTTTCCCGATAGCTGCAGCTTTTAAGAGTACTGGTTCCGTATCCTGTGTGACCATAATCTCCATATGACTGAAGTGATACTTCCATATTGACATCACATCAAATACACTACGATTCTCAGTAAATCCAATAGAGGCATACACAGAACCTATTAAAGCTCCAGACGACCAATATCAAAGTAAACTGATTGTCACAAGTAATAGCGATGTAAGTGTTAGGTTAAAGATCACATACACCTACCCTGATTTGGATTCCCATAGACACATAGTCATACTACCAATGGGATTCCGAAGGGGTCTATCCAGAGTGAAACTGTTCCCGGTCCAACGGCAAACATAACCTCTTATTACAATTGAATAAGTATCCAATACCTAAATATATGAGAACTATGCCGTTAAGCTTCCATAACGCGCACAAGTGTAATACTAGTCTATTCCGCATTATCAATGTCCAGTCTCGATAATACTACGACTATGGATATTTAATGATTAAACCGTTCATGGATTAATACTGTCTCATATCTTATTAATCCGATTTAACCATATGGATTTTTATCATTATATATCCAAGTAATTTAATTACAATAATGATAAAATAGCAATTTCTTTTTGTCACATAGTTAATTTGTACAAAAACACAATGTTCTTTACAAATAGTGATGTTATGGGTCATAATTGTCCAACAAGCTCCCACTTGGCCTATAGCCAATCACTCAGGTATCTAACACCTGAACTATGTACATGTCCCTCAAACTTTTACTGAGATATAACTTTCGTCAGCGGATCTGCAATGTTGTCATTTGATGCGATCTTCTCGATCCTCACATCGCCACGATGTATGATCTAACAAATCAGATGAAATCGTCGAAGTACATGCTTGGATCGTTGATGAGACCGTGGTTCATTAGCCTGTGCTATAGCCCCATTATTGTCATAATACAAAGGTATGGGCTCAGCTGCTAACGGAACTACTCCTAATCTAATTAGGAATTTACGGATCCAAACTGCTTCTTTTGCTACCGCAGCTGCAGCAATATATTCTGCTTTTGTTGTTGAATCGGTAACAGTCTCTTGCTTGGAAGATTTCCAGTTCACTGCTCCGTTGTTCAAACAAAATATGTACCCTAATTGTGACTTACAGTCGTCTTTATTAGTTTGGAAACTTGCATCGGTAAACCCTGTCACCTCAAGTTCTCCTTCCCCATAAACTAAGAAATCATCTTTAGTTCGTCTAAGATACTTAAGGATGTTCTTTACATCAATCCAGTGACCATCAGCTGGATCGTCCTGATAGCGACTGTACATGCTTAAAGCATATGAGATATCAGGTCGCGTATATATCATGGCGTACATTATCGATCTGACTGCTGAAGCATACAGGATCCGAATCATTGTATCTCTCTCATCTTGAGTTTTAGGACACATGTCCTTAAATAGAGAGACGCCATATGACACCGGAAGCAGCCTCCTATTGGACTGATCCATGTTGAATCTCTTCAATGGGAGAGTCCCAGCAACTTTCTAGATGTATCCCGGTAGATCCTTATTCCTAGAATAAAGGCTGCCTCTCCCAGGTCTTTCATGGAGAATTTTAATGAAAACCAAGTTTTCACCGATTGTAGCATGGGAATGTCAGTGCCAAGAAGCAATACATCATCAAATTATAGGAAAATGAATGTCAGTGCACTCCCACTAACCTTCTTATATACACAAGAATCATCTTCGTTTTGAATGAAACCATATTCTTTTACGATCTTATCAAAACGTTGGTTCCAAGAACCTGATGCTTGCTTTAATCCATAAATGAATCGGTTTAACTTGCAAACCTTGTTTGCATGCCTTGGTACGAAAAAACCGTCAGGTTGTTGCATATAAACATCCTCCAAAAGGTTTCCGTTAAGGAAAACTGTTTTGACGTTCATCTGCCATATTTCATAATCGAAATGTGCAATAATAGCAAGCATTATCCGAATGGATTTAATCATGGCACATGTGAAAGAGTTTCTTCGTAATAGACATCATGTCGTTGATGATAACTTTTAGCTACAAGCCTAACTTTGTACGTTTGTATGTTGCCTTCCATGTCTGTCTTCTTTTGAAGACCTATTTACAACCAATAGGCTTAATGTCTTCTAGTGCATCAACTAGTGTCCAAACTTGGTTGGTATACATGGAATCCATTTCGGACTTCATGGCTCATTGCCATAGCGGAGTCGATACCTTGTATCGCTTCCTCCTACATAGCCGTTCATCTTCCTCAATAAGATTAATGTCTACATGAGGTGAGATCAGAACTCTATACCTCTCAGATTTTTTATGAATCTCTCCGACTTACGCGGTTCTTGTATTATATTATAAGATCATGGAACAGTCTCATCCTTGATGGATGTTCTTGTTCCGTGAGGAGTCGGTGTCAGGAACAGTATTACTCTGATTTTCATCGAGTTCTACTTTCCTCCCACTCACCATGCATTCATGAATTCCTTTTCTAGGAAACTGCATGAAGAGCAATAAATATTTTGTTCTCTTGTGGGTTGTAGAAATAATATCCTTTGGTTTCCCTAGGATAACCTACAAATAGGCACTTATGCAATTTGGGTTCTAGTTTGGTACTATCCAAACGTTTAACATATGCCCAGCATCCCCAAATCTTCAGGAATAAGAAACCTGAGTTCTTTCCTGTCCATATCTCATATGGAGTATGTCCAACAGACTTGACGGAACCGTATTCAAAATAAGTATTGCACTGTTTAATGCGTATCCCCAGAAGGAAATTGGTAGCTCCATGCGACTCATCATTGACCTTACCATGTCCAACAAAGTTCGGTGTCTCCGTTTAGACACACCATTCAATTGAGGTGTTCCGAGAGGAGTCCACTGTGAAAGAATATCATATTCTTTCAAGTAATTTTGAAACTCATTGCTTAAGTATTCTCCACCACAGCCTGACCGCAATGTTTTAATACTTCGTGTCGAAACTCTTTGAATTTCTCAAAAGTTTCCGACTTGTGTTTCATAAGATACACAACCATAACGTGATGCATCATCCGTAAAAGTTACGAAGTATTCATATCCACATTTAGCCTGGCTAGACATGGGCCCACATACGTCACTATAAATGAGGGCTAACAGCTCAGTGACACGTACACCTTTACCACTAAAAGATGTTTTAGGCATTTTGCCTAACAAACAAGATTCGCAGACATCATATGAATTAGGATCAAATCCGTCCAAGTATCCATTATTCGAAAGTGTGGATATACGAGTTTTGTTAATGTGTCCCAGACGACAATGCCATAAAAAAGTCTCATCAGTTTTACTCAATTTGAGCCTTTTGTTTGTCATGTTATATGTTTGAGATTCGTTTATATTCAAAATATAAAGACCACTATTCACATCTGCTGTACATATATCAATATCATCTTTATAAACAAAACACCCAGTGTTCCTGAATACAAATATATACCCGCATCGGGTTAAACTAGATACATAGATTATATTCCTAGTCAAACTAGGTATAAAATAACAGTCCCCTAATGTAAGTACATGCCCCGAGGGCATGTTCAAAACATAGGTGCCAATGGACAAAACAGTGACTTCGTCTCATTTCCGACTCGCAGGTCGATCTCCCCTGAAGCCAGTCTCCTGCTATTCTGTAGATCCTGCACATCAGTACATATATGAGTACCATATCCAGTATCAAAAATCTAATTTTTAAAACTAGTAGTGGACATGTTTATTTCAATAACAAATATACCTGAAGCCGGAGCCTTGCCCACCTTCGCTTCCTCCAAGTCCACCTTGTACTTACGGTAGTCACACTTCCAGTTACCCTGTTTGCCATAATGTAGGCAGACGTCTTGGGATTTTTCCTTTGTCTTCCCAGAAGACTGTGATGATTTAGCCTTGCCCTTATTTTTCTTTTTCTTCACACCCCCAGATGGCTTCGGCCAAGCCTTGGCCTTCTTGGATGTCGAAGTAGGATGCCCCTCGCGCTTCTTGCCTTTTAGAAGCTCTGGCTCTGTCTCTTTCAGCATAGCCATTAACTCTCCAAGAGTTTTCTCTTGGTTCATCATATTATAGTTCATGACGAACCCGCCCCAACGGTCGGGCAGAGACTGTAAGATCAAATCTATGGAAGTCTCGACCTCGAAGGTAATGCCCAGTTGACATAGCTGTTCGATGTCAGCAATCATCTGTGACACGTAGTGTTCGACAGATGTACCCTCTAACATACGAGAGCGAAAAAGCTTCTTTTGCAAATCGTACTTCTGAGATCTAAGATTAGATCTGTGAAGATCCTTCAACTTCACAGATTGAATCATCATGATGAGTCTTCCAAAGCTCATGCTCTACTAGTGCTCAAGTCCGGGCTCAGGCTCGAGAGGTCTCTCTATTACATAGAGCAACTTCTCAGCTCCCAGGACTATCCTGAGATTCATTTCCCAGTCTGGAAAATTTACGCCGTTTAAGACATTCTCGCCCATGATTATATCCCTAACGCTAATCTTTCCAGCCATTTTGATTTCTATAGTCCAACTATCCAATCAAGTGTTTCGGGTACACTAAAATGCAATGGTTACTATAGTCCAACTATATAAACAACTACAAATGAAGCAGTGTTGAGTACAGTCTAACTGTTAAAAGAAAGCAAAAAAATAATATTAGTCCAACTAATATATATTATAACGAGAAAAAATAGAGCGCGCATATTAGCGAGTATTAAACGAAATTAAAAATTTAATACTAGCCTCCCACTATTTTTCGTCGAGCCTCTAACCCTCCGTTGAGTACTTGGGAAACCTAGTTTCCTAGTGGGCTAGGATTCCGTTAAATAATACACAACCTTGACTTTGGCCAACAAGCTGTATAAAATTTAACTAGGTAGATCTCTATGATCAATTGGATCCCATCTAATTCCTAGATCCGGTAGGTGGATATCCAAGTCCAAAACATATATCCAATATATTTCCTAACTTGTTTCCTCTGAATCAACTATGCCTTGGCTTTGACTCAACAAGCTTAATGATTCCAATTAAGCACGACCCATTGATAGTGTGAAAACTTCGTAATCCACGTCGATGAACATGAGTGACCTTGACTTTGGCCAACAAGTCACAACTGCCCAAGACATGCGATGTTAACAAAGCTTTCATGGTTCAAACATATCCGCGATAGACAATGATCTTGACTTTGGCCAACAAATCAAAGCCAATCTTGGATCTTGAGAGAGAACCACTCAATGGAAGGAAACACTTAATATTAAAGTGAGGGCGTTTTTGTAAATTGGCAACCAATTTATTATCTTTGATTAGGTCTCATCATACACCCTTAAACATGCATTCTAAAAGCGTAATAAGACACGATAAATTTAATAATGATATGCGGATGGATATATACAATTTATTCCTAGAACAAATCTCTCTCTTTTCCTCTCTCCCGCTAGCACTTTACATTCTTCTAAAACCCAATTACATAACACTATAAGAAACCTCATTTACATTGAGGGGAATTGGTGAGAAGAGAAATACAATGAGAATGAGAGGTGATAGGTTGGACACGCAGCTCCAATTTCAAATAAATACAGTATTTACAACAATTTCCAAAATTGCCCACATCCATATAATTGTAGGCACTGCATTTTTGCATATAAGTCCCGATGATGAGCCTCGTACGGAGGCACTACTATTTAAGTTTTGGAAGTCGCGGGAAACGGACGTTGGAAGGAAAAAGTCAGAAATCAATACCTCGTACGGAGGCACTACTATTAAATATCCCCTCATAATTACACAATATTCCTTCCATTTTCGCATAAGGACAACCCCAACCATTGCCTATAAAAATGAGCATAAACCAAACCCTTCTCATCTCCTAGCATTCACGCCCAAAAAGACACCTAACAGCCCATTCATGCCATTGCTTCTTCACGGCAACATAACCCTACTTCACGCTAAAGCTCCATTCAAACAGCCACCTGCCTTCTTCACACAAAATCAGCCCCAAACTGCACCTTGAATTCACGCCAATTACCACACAAAATTAGCCCCAAACATCACCTTACATTCACGCCAATTAGCACACAAAATCAGCCTCAAACTGCACCTTACATTCACGCCAATTACCACACAAAATCAGCCCAGAAACTGTCTCCCAATCCAAGTCCAAACTGCCTCCAAATCCACGACCAAACTGTTGGAGTTTCTAGGTCCATAGAATCGAATACAACCAATGAAATATGTGCGAATACAAATCGAGAAAGTCACGGAATACTCTCATCGATCGGTTGAGCGACGCTACGACGAACAAAAATCTGATTTTGCCCACTGCACTGCATTCGGTAGTTCACTGCCCAAGCTTACTGGTTTGGCGCCATTTGAGGATCATCTTCGAGCTCCAAGATTCGTCGAATGGTTCCCTGCTCATGGGTGAACTTCCCTATCACATTCACATGTCTCTCGGAGTGCTAGCTCTCTTGATTTTGCCACAAAATCAAGCACTTGTGCTTCCCTTTGCTCAGTCACTGCCCAGCAAAACCAGAACAATTTTCACAGCCCTTTGGGTGTGAGTGATGATGAGAGAATGGAGGAGAGAGAGAGATTTATGTGTTGTGTTTTTGTTAATAAAAAATGGTAATATATTTTCCAAAAACAATTACCTAATTTTTCCCTCCAAAAACAAAGCATTAAATGCCAACCAAACACATCAACTTACCATCAATCCATCACTCAGTGAATAGTGACTGGTGTCAATCACTCAAAGTGAAAGACATCCATCACTTGTTTGACTAATGATGTGATGCTAGTTGCAACTAGCGATTTGACGCTTGATTTGATTTGCCGCACTCGAATTCGAAATGCGAATGCGCTCGCAAATAATCTCGGGCTCGGGTTCGCTAATTCCAAATTAACGAATTTTCTATTGCGTCATTATTAACTCTAATTTAATTAAATAATCATGCCAACCATAATTACTATTCATGTCGCTAACGAATTAATTCTAAATTAATTCGTTCGCCCGAATTAAAATATAATTTTAATTCCGCGTCGAAATCCAATTTCGTTTAATATATCGAATATATTAATTTACCGATTAATTCCAAATTAATCGTTCTCTCTATCGATATTTTATCCCAGATAAAATATCTCCGTAATTAATCCCAGATTAATTTTCTCTCTCATCTAATTAATCCCAGATTAATTAAAAGTGCGAGTCATACGTCATCGGTGAATCTTTAGGAAGCGACCCATGAGATCCCCGGATATGTTGGCAGTAAATACGGTCGTCGGACTATCCGAACACGTAAGTACCAAGTACTACATTTTACCGATTTACAAGACAAGGTTGGCCTCTAGCAAAGCGCCATGCCTACCCAATTCTCTGGAAATATCCTTACAGGAATAATGATCTATATCAAGCGTAGTATACCGTAGTATTGCGTATTTCTGTCCAGTATCAGATGATCACATGCAAGGCCTGGGGCAGGTACAATGTCTGCCTCGTACGATGCCTATATTGGATAACGAGCAACTAGTCTCTTTATAATCGGATAATCATGACCAAGTCATATTATCCCGACGGTTGCAACCTTTATAGAGAACCAGTTCTGTATCCCTGCGCGATCATCAACTCCATATGACTGGAGTGACACTTCCGTATTGACATCACACCCAACACACTACGATTCTCGATATACCCAGAATTGGCGTACACATGAACCGGTTAAAGCTCTGAACGACCTCAACCAAAGTATATTGATTGTCGTATGCATTAGCGGTGCAAGTCTCAGGTTAAGACCAAATACACCAACCCTGATTTCGGACTTCCATAGACACGTAGTCATACTACCAATGGAATTCCGAGGGGGTCTATCCAGAGCGAAGCTGTTTCCCGTACCATCGATGAAACACAACCTCCTATTACACTTGCATGAGTATCCTATACCCAAACATATGAGAACTATGCCGTTGTGCACCCACACCACGCACAAGTGTAATACTAGTCTTTTACGTATTCATCGATGTCCAATCTCGATAATACTATGACTAGGGATATTTAAAGATTTATCCTTCGTGGATTGATACTGTCTCATATCATTCTCAATCCAAGAACAAATCATAAGGACCTCTCATCATTTATATATCTTGGTGTTCTAATCACAAATGATAAGAGTGCAATCTCCTTTGTCACATAGTTAATTTGTACAACAACACCGTGATCTGTACAAATAGTGAAGCTATGGGTCATAATTGTCCAACACAAACTGCCTTCAAATTCTGTCCAGAACAGCCCCCCTTATGCCACCGAAATTCTGCCCAGAACAATCCCCTTATACCGCCGAGAACTACACTAAAAAACATCCCCATCACCACCGAAAACTACACTGAAAAATAGCCCCATTGCTACCGAAAACTGCACTGCAAATCAACCATGCAACCACAAAAAAACTGCACTGAAAACTACACTCTACTACCGCAAAAATCACCTAAAAACTGTCCTCAATTACCACAAAAATAGTGACAAAAAACAACATCAAAACAGTGGAAACAGCAGCCCAAAACAGCGAGGCAACGAAGGAAAATAACGAACCAGTAAATCGGAAAAGTTGTGGAGCATCAACCCTTCCGACAACCGTGTAACGCACTTCTTCAAGAGACGAATTAAGAGGTTAGACCTGAGGGCACCCTTTGTTATATTTTATTTTATCGTCTTGGAAACGACATGCTCGGTTGGACGTGGAATACGTCTAACCGGGTATGCGAAGTCCTACATTTAAAACGGCCAAATTCTTAGTCACATATTTATTATTCCGCATTTATTTGATATTATTAGTCTTTTATTTTTTTGCGTTTAATTCATTTTTATTGTTGTTTTATTATTCTGCATTTATTTTGCGTTATTTATCTTTCCTCATTGTTTCGCATGTTTGTCTATTCGATTATTTATGGTTATATGCATTATCATGTTTCATGTATGTCAATATTAGGTTAGTGATTGAGTGTTGCTTCTTGTGGTATATCGGATGGAAACCCAGACGTAAATTCCGTAGCCGAATCCGAATGGACGGTAGTGCGGTCTGTACTTGGGATACAACTCCACGTACCACTTGAAGAAACGTTCACGCATATGTTCATGCAATTGTGTGCTGACCGTTATGTCGATTTACTTTTATGCATGCAAACTTAGATATAGGTTGTATGCGAATTTAGATATAAGTTGTATGCAAACTTAGTGGTAGGTTTTTCTTGCGTATGTATGTTGCGTAGACTCAGTTATATTATCGCATAAATCCGTTCATTACAAGTGGCATAAGTAAGAGACCATTCTGAACCCAACGGTTTGAGGTCTTCCCTTGCAAGGGGTGAGTGCGGCCTTAAATCATTTCCCAGTTCACACTGGGTGGCGACTCCATTTATTTCTCCGATTTAGTCCCCCGCGGGCTACTCCGTATTCCCGACCGGGCCGCGAGCCTGGAACAACGTCACTGATTTATGTGTCCTACAGTCTGGCGACTGCACTGGGGATAGAGAATCGGCCCCAAAATAATGTCTTGTAATGTTTATGATTTGTGCTTTAGTTAACCGTGTCTACTGTGGGTTGAAGGGGTTTAATTAAAGGCATTATTAAAGCTAGGTAATGTTTTGGTGTCTTCCTTCATTCACTACCTTTCTATAGCTGAAGGGAAAAGCTGTGAAGGCACCTAGATAATACTTTACCCGAGGCTTACCGTGATGGACTAATTTGGAGGACCTATTGTGTATTCCTGTCACCAAGGCGATAAGAACCTAAGAGGCAAGGGTATTTAAGAGAGTTCGCTCCACCCTCCTTCTGGGGAATCTTCAATAGGAAATCTATTTGACAATCAATCATGCATCATAACTCATTGGCACATACCTTAAGGTATACAAAAAGGTGCGCTCACTTGGTCGCTCGAACCCTTGAGTGAGGAGTCCTAGTTGTGGGCAATCCTTCACCGACGGGAGCCTTTGTCTACACTCCTATAAGCCCGCGTATGAACCATAGTCATATATCCTATAGAAGTTGCCCATTTATGCTTTTTATAACCACATACAAATTATATCTCATACATCGCACACATCTCATGCATCTCATGCATACACGCATCATGTTAACCTTGTGTCTTAAAAGCCATCATAGATATCCGTTGGGTTAGAGAAGAAAGAAAGACTTGTCAAAAAGAGTTTAACAAACCTGGATGTCGGGAAAAAGAAACCGAGAAACAAAAAACTTTATGGAAAGGATAGAAAGACCATTGAGGGCCTTCAAAAAAAAGAGAAAAAAAAAAGAAAAAAAAGAGAAAAAAGAAGAAGAATAAGAATAAGAAAAAATTGTTTGTTCTTAGTCCCTAATAGTTAGGCATAAGTCCGAGGATGAAATTGTTTGCTTCAGGGTGAAACCTTAGAAACGATAAAGTACGAGAGGTACTCTCGTCCGATATTTTGAGTAGTTGATCTTGACTAGACTCGTGAGCACTTAATTATGGGATCTTAGCAGTAGAAGCCTGAGTAGTCAGTGAGATGACTAGTTGAAGAGATGACAGATCAGTGAATGACCATTTGCCTAGATGTCCATCCTGGTTTACTTATGTTACGATATATGATATGGTTGGAAATGAAGAAAAAGTCTCCGAAAAGAAAAGGAAAAATAGACCACCTATAACTGATAAGTGTGAAGCTACCCATGGGTGAGTACTAGGACCACTATGAGGAGAAATGCTACCTTAAAGGGTAGGTGTGTCGAAAAAAGAGAAAAAAAAAGTTCAAAATGAAAGGAAGAAAAGAAAGAGACGAAAGAAAAAAAGAAGAAGAAATCCATATCATGTTGAGTACGAGAAAGTAATCACAAAGTATGATAAAGACATTTAGATTGGTCAGACCCACTGATCCAATTCTCTGAGGCAAAATCATCGAGTTAGCTTAAATAAGGATCAAGCTGTAACAGAACTTTAGCACACACAAACTTTGAGTCTGGTTCAGATCATTTATTCAAAGAGTCAGATTTGAGTTACATCGAGCACTTTGAAGGTTCTCCGTTTCGACACTGGGCATCCTTTGAGGACGAAAATCTGTAAAACTATTGGGACTATTTTGTAAGAGGCAATACATTATATTGGTATGGAAACGTCACATCACATGATCTACTTTGGCCGAGTGCAAGAAGCGAAGAGCAGAAAGCTAAGCCAAGACTGGGGGCGACCAGTCTACCATCCCGCGAATAAGGGACATAAGGGAATCTTGAGCCATGAGACAAAAGAGAACTCAACAATCACCAGAAGAGAGTCGGCAGAAAGCAGACCCAAGGGGTGACCGAATACATCTGTAGACAAAGGGCGCCGAAGAGCACAAGAAAACCAACCCAACGGAATAGGAAATTCATTCATGCATGCATGCATACACGTAACGTACTTGCATTCTTTTTGGTGTTTTGTTTCTATTCGCAGGTGTTGAAGAAAATGAAAAAGCAGCAAAGGACAGAAAGATGAACCGAGACTGGGGGCAACCAGTCTACCCTTTCTCATACAGCTCAGTTCAGAAATGGACCAATATCACATCAGACGCGGAAAATGGCACTCCGAAAATGGAGCACGGTTCAGAAATGGACCATTATCATGTCAGACGCCGAAAATGGCCCTCCGAAAATGGAACACGGTTCCAAAATGGACCACTATCACATCAGACGCCGAAAATGGCACTCCGAAAATGGAGCACGGTTCGGAAATGGACCACTATCACATCAGATGCCGAAAATGGCACTCCGAAAATGGAGCACGGTTCGGAAATGGACCAATATCACATCAGACGCCGAAAATGGCAATCCGAAAATGGAGCACGGTTCGGAAATGGACCAATATCACATCAGACTCCGAAAAAGGAGCACGGTTCGGAAATGGACCACTATCACATCAGTCGTCGAAAATGGCACTCCGAAAATGGAACACGGTTCGGAAATGGACCAATATCACATCAGATGCCGAAAATGACACTCCGAAAATGGAGCACGGTTCGGAAATGAAATACTATCACATCAGACGCCGAAAATGGCACTCTGAAAATGGAGCACGGTTCGGAAATTGACCAATATCATATCAGGCGCCGAAAATGGCACTCCGAAAATGGAGCACGGTTCGGAAATGAACCAATATCACATCAGACGCCGAAAATATCACTCCGAAAATGGAGCACGGTTCGGAAATGGACCACTATCACATCAGATGCCGAAAATGGCAGTCTGAAAATGGAGCACGGTTCGAAAATGGACAACTATCACAATCGCAACGCTTCGAAAATGAGGTTTAGCATGCCGAAAATGGCACTCCGGAAATGGAGCACGGTTCGAAAATGGACAACTATCACAACCGCGACGCCTCGGAAATGAGGTTTAGCATGCCGAAAATGGCACTCCGGAAATGAAGCACCGTTCAGAAGGGGACCATAATCTCAATTCAGTAATGGTTCAGAAATGAACCACCTCATATCAGTTCAGTTCGGTTGTGATTCCTAGAGATTGCAACATCTTGCATGGATGAACCTTGAGGTCGCAACACCTCACCATCAAATCATTCAGTTCAAAGCAACAGGCAAGTCAAGTGGCAGCTGGCGAGAAAGGTAAGTAAAAATGCATTGCATAACTTTGATAGGATTGTCACTGTTACACACTACACAAGTCCTATCAAAGTGGGGGAGACTGTAGGCACTGCATTTTTTTTTATATAAGTCCCGATGATGAGCCTCGTACGGAGGCACTACTCTTTAAGTTTTGGAAGTCGCGGGAAACGGACGTCGGAAGGAAAAAGTCAGAAATCAATACCTCATTGGATTTAATTCGTTTGCTTAGCTTTGGGTTTGCTCATTGGACCTCTGCTTTAAAATTTATCCTCGGCCCAAACCCCCGCAAGCCCACACACCACCAAGCCACACACCAAGCCCACCAAAAGAACCCAAATGCACTCCCAATCCACAACAAATACACGCCCATCCCTCTCCAAAATAACAAATCCACACATTAAACACATGTTGAAATCAAACCAAATCACCTTCCCAAATTAAGAGATTCAAATTAAATCTCATCAATCACCTTCCTAATTAAATTAAATCACATTCCTAAACTAAATAAAATAAAATAAAATCAAATCAAATTTCCTTCATAAATTGAAGAGATTCTTTCCTTATGACACATAAATTAAATATCCCCTCATAATTACACAATATTCATTCCCTATTCGCATAAGGACAACCCCAACCATTGCCTATAAAAAGGAGCATAAACCAAACCCTTCTCATCTCCTAGCATTCACACCCAAAAAGACATCTAACAGCCAATTCACGCCATTGCTCCTTCTCGGTAACACAACCCTACTTCACGCTAAATCTCCCTTCAAACAGCCACCTGCCTACTTCACAAAAAATCAGCCGCAAACTTCACCTTGAATTCATACCGATTACCACACAAAATCAGCCCCAAACAGCAGCTTACATTCATGCCAATTACCACACAAAATCAGCCCAGAAACTGCCTCCCAATCCACGTCCAAACTGCCTCCAAATTCACGACCAAACTGCCTTCAAATTCTGCCCAGAACATCCCCCTTATACCACCGAAATTCTACCCAGAACAGCCCCCTTATACCACTAAAAACTGCACTAAAAAACAGCCCCATCACCACCAAAAACTGCACTGAAAAATAGCCTCATTGCTACTGAAAACTGCACTGCAAATCAGCCCTGCAACCACCGAAAAACTACACTGAAAACTGCACTCTACTACCGCAAAAACCACTTAAAAATAGTCCCCAATTACCGCAAAAATAATGACAAAAAAACAGCAGCAAAATAGAGAAAAAGCAGCCCAAAAAAGCGAGGCAACGAAGGAAAACAACGAACCAGTAAATCGAAAAAGTTGCGGAGCATCAACCCTTCCGAAAACCGTGTAACGCACTTCCAAGAGACGACTTAAGAGGTTAGACCTGATGGCACCCTTTGTTATATTTTATTTTTTCGTCCTGGAAACGGCATGCTCGGTTGGACGTGGAATACGTCTAACCGGGTATGCGAAGTCCTACATTGAAAACGGCCAAATTCTTTGGTCACATATTTATTATTCCACATTTATTTGATATTATTAGTCTTTTATTATTTTGCGTTTAATTCATGTTTATTGTTGTTTTATTGTTCTGCATTTATTTTGCATTATTTATCTTTCCTCATTGTTTCACATGTTTGTCTATTCGATTATTTATGGTTATATGCATTATCATGTTTCATGTATGTCAATATTGGGTTAGTGATTGAGTGTTGCTTCTCGTGGTATATCGGATTGAAACCCAGATGTAAATTCCGTAGCCGAATCCGAATAGACGGTAGTGTGGTCTGTACTTGGGATACAACTCCACGTATCGCTTGAAGAAACGTTCACGCATATGTTCATGCAATTTTGTGCTTGCCGTTATGTCAATTTACTTTTATGCATGCAAACTTAGATATAGGTTGTATGCGAATTTAGATATAGGTTGTATGCAAACTTAGAGGTAGGTTATTCTTACATATGTATGTTGCGTAGACTCGATTATATTATCGTATAAATCCGTTCATTACAAGTGGCATAAGTAAGGGACCATTCCGAACCCAACGGTTTGAGGTCTTCCCTTACAAGTCGCCGATTTCTGTGTCCTACAATAATATTCATCCGATATACATTATTCAACAAATACATCCAAGTATTCACACATAGCATGTTGTCAATCAATCTAATCCAATTAATTAATTCTTCACTTAATGACCATCCAATGTTCATACAACGATTTGATTTGCGTGAGTCCAACTCGTTTAAGAATAAATACTCAAAGTAAGTATTCTTGAATTATATCGAACTACAATATTAAATCCAATTTTAATTGTATTCAACACTAATTCAAGTTTAATTCCAAATTAAACAATTACATTTATAATAATGCCTTTTTAGACTTGGATTCCAAATCCAATCCAAATGGGTCTCAAAGGCCTAATTAGCATCCAATGCCAATTCTATTAGGTCCAATGGGCTTTTAATTAATTATTTAGGCATAGGCTTTTGGCCATTATGGATCAAACCCATAATGTCTTGGCCCATTTAGGAATCACCCTATGCCAAAATTAATTTTGGCCCATTAGGCCCAATTAAATTATTAAAGGCACAAAATCATATTTTTGACTTTTTATGGAAATGGTTTAGGCCCAATTGGATCCAACCCAATTGTCCACAACCATACTTAGCCCAACCAAGCCCATTAATCCAAATATAACTAAATTAGCCCAATTAGTATTTTATGGACTAATTTCTTTAATACAATATTCCAAATATCACATTAATCTAATTTAAGTGTAATTAACACAACTAATTAATTAATCTAACATTTTCAAAATATTAATTAATCTAATTAATCATGCTTATCATTCCAATTCATGTCCAACATAAATTGAAGAAAAATCTAGTCTCCAACAACATGCTTCTCACGACAATTGACAAGAAATTAATCATGCAATTTGATTTCAATCCAATTAAATCAACATTCAACATTTATTTCATGCCATTAACACATCCAATTGTCTAATTTCAAAAAATCACCATGAGCTAAATCTAGGGTAGTTTCGACAAGGTAAAGGATTTGGGGAAATTTGATCTAATCAATTTTTCAAAAATCCAATGATGCACAACTCTAAGTTATCATCATCTAACATCAACCAAACACTCAATTTTGATTTTTCATGCTCCAAGCAAAAATACCCAAATAAAGTTTATAAACCCTAGAATTCAAAATCACATTTAGAAGGCTCTGATACCATTGTTAGTCTCTAAGACATGCCACAAGATCATAAACAAGATTTCAAGTGTGAAATAATCAAGTAAAGTTACAGAAATACTTACATTGATTTTGGAAGAAATTTCAAAAATTTCCTTTGTAGGATGAAGCTCCAAGCTTTTGATTGTGTTGTTTGACCTTTGGTGAGTTTCCCTAACACCTCAAATGACTCATCTAAGTGCTAGCTTTGAGAAATTTTGAAGCAAAAATTTTCCTAAGGAGAGAAGAAGAATTCAGCAATCTCAAAGAAAGAAGGAGAGTGAATAGTTGGTTTCAAAAGTTTGTGTGTGTGTTAAAAGAATCCAATTTATTAATGCCAACTACTTCCATCAAAGTTACACATTTGATGTAAGTCATGGGACTCACCTCATGTAAATTCAAAATTTAAGTTGGCTTCTCCAACACAGAACTAGACTTGGGCCCGGGTTTGTTCAATTCCGAATTAAACGAATTTATCGTCGCGACATAATTAAATCCAATTTAATTAAATAATTATGCCTCACAAAATTATTACGATAGTCGCTTTCGAATTAATTCAAAATTAATTCGTTTGCCCGAATTAAAATCCAATTTTAATTTCGTATTGAAATCCAATTTCAATTAATATATCCGATATATTATTTTATCACCAAATAAATAAATTAAATAGAAAAATCCAATTTAACTATTAAATTTATTTTATCGATTAATTCTAAATTAATCGCGTTCTCTCTTCTATACGAATTTAATCCCAGATTAATTCTTGCAGCAATTAATCCCAACTTAATTTTCTCTCTCATAATTAATCCCAGATTAATTCTATATGAGTCAAATATCATTGGTGAATCTTTGGGAAGCGACCCAAGAGATTCCTTGATATGTTGGTAGTAAATACGGTCATCGATCATCCGAACACGTGCGTACCACATACCACGTTCTCACTGATTTACAAGACATGGTTGGCTTCTAGCAAAGCACCATGCCTACCCAATTCTCCAGAAATATTCGCCGAGGAATATAATATGTATCATGCGTAGTAATACTATGTAATGTGTAATACGATCCAGTATCAGATGTCACATGCTAGGCTTAAGGCTGGCTCTGTGTCTGCCCCGTACGAAGCATATATCAGATCCCAAGTAACTAGTCTCTGTAATCGGAAATTCATGACCTAGTCATACTTTCCCGATAGCTGCAGCTTTTAAGAGTATTAGTTCTGTATCCTGTGTGACCATCATATGCATATGACTGAAGTGATACTCTCATCTTGACATCACATCCAATACACTACGATTCTCAGTACACCCAATAGAGGCGTACACATAACCTGTTAAAGCTCCAGACGACCAATATCAAAATAAACTGATTGTCACAAGTAATAGCGATGTAAGTCTCAGGTTAAAGATCACATACACCTACCCTGATTCGGATTCCCATAGACACATAGTCATACTACCAATGAGATTCCGAGGGGGTCTATCTAGAGCGAAATTGTTCCCGGTCCTCTTATTACACTTGCATAAGTATCAAATACCTAAATATATGAGAACTATGCCGTTAAGCTTCCATAACGCGCACAAGTGTAATACTAGTCTATTCCGCATTATCGATGTCCAGTCTCGATAATACTACAACTAGGGATATTTAATGATTAAACCGTTCGTGGATTAATACTGTCTCATATCTTATTAATCTGATTTAACCATATGGACTTTTATCATTATATGTCCAAGTAATCTAATTACAATAATGATAAAATAGCAATTTCCTTTTGTCACAGAGTTAATTTGTACAAAAAACATAATATTCTTTACAAATAGTGATGATATGGGTCATAATTGTCCAACACGTGTTGCACAAAAGGTCCGAGAACCAACTCAACTGGACGAAATCCCATTTAGACAATGTCAGAAGAACAAAAGTCTATAGAATTTAGAAGGTTCGGGAACCAACTCAACCGGACGAGCCCAAAAAATCCCTACCATGGTAGATATACATAAAACAGAACCCAGGTGGTGCATATGCAAAGCATCAAGTATTAAACGCAATGCAAAACATAATATTATCATCCAATCAAATACAGAAAGCATAATCAATACACTTTGAAACCGTTATCATAATTTCAAGAACTTGACAAATCATTTACATATTCACATTCATCTTAAAACACATAGTATAATCATTCACGTACATAGATAGATTCATATTAGCAATCATGCACACCTAACATATCGTCATTAATTCACAGTTCGAAACAAATATCAGTTTGCACACATATCAGTTTGAACATATATCAGATCATTAAATATCAAATTATATCAACTCCAACTTTATCATGTCAAGAATCTTTCCTTTAATTGACACAATCGTAATCAAAGTCCACATTTCGAATTCACGAAAACAAATACATATACCTTATATAATCTCACATCAAGGATGCTAAAGAAATGTATCTAAAATATTCAAAGCTTTTAAAGACATTTGAAAGAAAATATCTGAAACATATTTTTTCCTACACATAATGGTAACATATCATTTCATGCACAAAAACAAACACTTTCAAATGTCAGAAACATAGAACTCATACATATAATCTTTAAAATAGAGAAACCTATTTTCATACCTTACACACAAATCACCTATCATGTACTTTCATTTCAGAAGCACAGACAATATCAGTTCTCATATCAGAAACATATGCATATTTATGGAAAAACAAAAACTTACTTGTCTCCACTACGTGAAAATAGGCCTAATGTGACAGATAAATCGTGACAATTTCTGAGAAAAAACCCTTCTATCACATATTCTAATAGACTAATGATATAATATTTTCTGTCAGGAAATTTATGACAGACTTATGACAAAATTTTATATATATCGAAAGTTTGTGACAAAATTATGATATAACATATTCTATCACAAAATTTTGTGATAGACTTATGATAGACTATATTCTATCACGAATTATTGTGATGGTTTTATGAAATTTTTTTTTATCTTTCATAAATTTTATGACAGATTTATGATAGAATATGATCTATCATATTTTTTTTTAATATATATATATAAATATAAAAGAAATTCAACACCGTCAAGTTTGAAACCTATACACTTGGACATAAAAAGGTTTATATTATCGAGTTTCCACTGGACCAAGAACAAGAACGTTGTTTGGTAAATTTTTTCCCTAACATTAGTAATAATGATGTACTTTGGGTCCCTAAATTTTGATCAGATTGTTTGGCACTATGTTGAAAACCCCTCAAAGCCCGCTCTCCATTTCCGCATAAAATTTTGCCCCTTTATTCTCTACCCCGCCCTAACTCTAATAAAAAAGAAAATTTATCTATTTTTGCACCAATTATCTTGCTCACTTGAATCCTTAAAAAACTCTGGTTTTGAATCACCGTCTCAATCTCTACGATCTCATTGAAATTTATTTAAAAGCCCGATATTTAGGGTTTTTTTACCTGATTCTCATTTTCCATGGCGTCCGAAACCCTAGAAGAGGCGAAACAAGAAGATGAAGAGGCTGAGGAAGTTGAAAACAAATAGTAGGTGAATAAAGTTGAAGTTGAAGAGAAGCAAGAGGAGGATGAAGTGAATTTTCCATGGTGTCGTAGTGGCAGTGGACAGACTCTTCCACCACAAGATTTACAATCGCTATGTGAAGCGCACCTCGAAGTTCATGGCTCACACGAGTCCAACCAGTGCAGCATCGGTGACCGAGTTAGTGTCTCATTTCTCTTCACTTTCTCGCTTTCGTGTATTACATGATTAAACTCAATCACAATGATAGTCTTTGTAGTACTTCATCAATTATTTGCTTTTGTTATGGGGTTCACATTTTCAGGTTAGGTTGGATCCTCCTAGGCCGTTAAGCAAGCATAAGCATTAGGTTGTTGCTAAAATTATAAAGAAAGCACGTATCTATGAACCACCATTGTCAGAAAGTACTTTTCTTGTATTAATTTTATTCTTAACATGTTAACCCTCTTTTAATTTTTGGATGCTTTATGTGTTGGGAGTGCTTTGATAGATATTTTCGTGATGGGTACTGCCTTTAAGATGTTAGATAAAATAACTGAAAAGAACACTGTTAAGCATCTCATTGTTTATTTCATGATTCTTTATTATATTTCTTATCGTTTATGTTGTTCGTCTAATTGTAGGAATGAGATGGTTTGATGCTTTCTAATTTGGCTTTGGAGCAACAACCTCATTGTCACGACCCCCTCCCTAGAGCGGGCCCAACCCTAGAAAGAGGTTCACAGACTTCTTCTTTAGTTCAAGCATTCTATATGTCATACAAGTCAAATGAATATGCATAAATAGTACATTCACAAAATTTACAAGTCACTGAATATCTCTCCAACATTATGGGTTACAACACAAATCTTAAAAATATATATAAATGATGAATTAAATGTCTGGACCAACCCAAAGAAAATAAAAATGGCACGTGGATCAAAATCTGGTACTGCCACTACTGTGCTGGCGAACTACCTAGAATGTTTGGGGAAATGGGAGTGAGCTTAAAGAGCTCAGTAAGTAAAGCACTCATACTCTTAACATGACCTCACCAACAAAATAAAGATATATATAAGTATATATAATATAATATAATATATGAAAATAACATATACTATAATAACATCTCATGCAAACATCCCACAATAATACAAACATCTATCAAACATGGTTGCTAATCCGGGTCCTGTATAATAGTTGATTGAAACCAATGGGAGAGTCTCTCTCTTACCCCCAATGTTTCCCACCATATCATCTCGCAAAATACGTGTGAGTGGGTTAAAACCAATGGGAGAGTCCCTCTCTTACCCCAAGGTTTTTCACCATATTATCTCGTAAAATATCTCATCACATCTCATCTCATCTCATCTCCGGCCACTATGATACAAAACCCGACAGTATAACACAATAACACGCATCATTCAATACAATCACATGATCACATCCAATCCATCAATCTCATCTTAACAATCATGAATTCATATTTCTCATGCTTTCAATTACTCAATGTTTATATCTCAACAAATTATATATATATATATATATATATATATATATATATAGTAATAAATATACCAATGCATATATATATATGAACTTTCACAACAACCATCAAACAACAAATAATTATGTTAAGGGAATCATCGTGCATTGTACTTACCTCTATCCACTTAAAAGTCCTTAATACGTATATATCCGCTAAGAATCTGAAAAATATAAAATAACGATCAGGTCCCTCAATTTTTCCAAAATTACGATTTTACCCCTAAACTTTCTAAATTTCCATTCTAGCCCCTAAACTTTTCTAATATGTCCATATAGTCATAAAACTCTTAAATATTACTTATTAACCCCTGAAAATCAGAATTTACAGAATTACCCTCCTAATCATGCAAATATACAATTAAGTCTAAAACTTTCAAATTCTATCATTTATACCCCTAAAACGGTAATAATCATGTACCGAGCTCTAACGACTTCCAAATCTCACAACGAAGGAGCCGCTGGTCAGCAAAAATCTCAAGGATTATGGTGATGGTGGTGGTAGGGGCTGAAACACGGCGGTTATTGACGATCGGTTAAACATTGATAACTACCATATTTTGCTCGTTTCTCAACAACCGAATGTCTAATTTTGGAAAAAGAAATGTCCAACTCACGTATCTCGAGGAGTGGAAGATTCTGGTACGGGAGGTGTCGTTCACGCACGGTGGCTTGTGGAGTGTGTGGTAACGGCAACAGGCGGCGCGTGGGGCTCATGAGGGCACATGAATGGGAATCACGATGGCGGTCCGACGGTGTTGGATTCATCTCATCATGGAAATTCTCCAGATGTCCATAAATTTTCTCTCTATAGGAATAGACTCTAAATTACTCTCGGTTTCTCTCTATAAAACTCTCTAAAATTGCTCACAATGCTCTCTGGAAATTCTTCAATGCAGCATACTCTCCCAACTTAAATAGAATATAAACAAAACAAAGGTGTGATTAGTGAGATTAGATGTTAGTAGGGGTTATGGTGTGTGTGTGTGTTTGTTTGTTTTTTTATCATTTTGAGACATGATATGTGATGATAATATGAGTGTGTTGGTGTTGGGAAATTCTAAGGTCCCGAGGATCGATTAAAACGATGAAACATAAGTGCGAATACATCAAGAAGTTACGAAATACTTACATTGAGCGGTTGAGCTATGCGACGAACAAAAAACTCCAAGATTCCTCCAAGGTGGCTCACGGTTTTTGCTGCTGTTTTGTCCTCCATAGATTCGGCAATGGTGGGATCTCTCAAGCTCCAAGCTTTGGTTGATTCCATGCTCACGTTTGCGGTTCCCTATCACCTTCGCAAGACTCAAATGGTGTGCTAGCACTTAGGTAATTTTGCCACAAAATCACCATGGAACTTCTCATTGTTCTCGGCATTTTACTGAAAAAACAGAAGAAAAACCAGCCCCTTTTGGGCGTGAGAGAGGGAGGAAGAAAGAGAAGAGAGAATATGTTGGTTGTTGGCAAAACGTGTATCTAATACACTTATGAATTTTCGAAATTCATTTTCCTTATTTTTGCTTTCCAAAAGTCAAGCCATTAAAGGCTTTCAACCACCACATCAACTATTCATATCACTCAATCAATCAAGTGACAAGTTGTCACATCACTCAAAGTGACTAATAATTTGACGCTTGATGCGACTTGTGATTTGACGCTTGATGTGACTTGGGAGCCGCACTTAAGTTCGCAATGTGAGTGCGCTAGCAAACACTATCGGGCTCGGGTTCGCTAATTCCAAATTAATGAATTTTCCGTTGCGACGTAATTAAATAATTATGCCTAGCAAAATCACTATTCACGTCGCTTACGAATTAATTCTAAATTAACTCGTTCGCCCGAATTAAAATCTAATTTCAATTCCGCATCGAAATCCAATTTCGTATAATATATCGAATATATTATTTTATCGATTAATTCCAAATTAATCGTTATCTCTCTTTAACTAATATTTTATCCCAGATAAAATATTTCCTTAATTAATCCCAGATTAATTTTCTCTCTCATCTAATTAATCCCAGATTAATTAAAGTGCGAGTCATACGTCATCGGTGAATCTTCGGGAAGCGACCCATGAGATCCCCGGATATGTTGGCAGTAAATCCTGTTGTCGGACTATCCGAACACGTAAGTACCTAGTACTACGCTTGTACTGATTTACAAGACAATGTTGGCTTCTAACAAAGCACCATGCCTACCCAATTCTCCAGAAATATCCTTACAGGAATATGTGATCTATATTAGGCGTAGTATACGTAGTATTGCGTATCTCGATCCAGTATCGGATGTCACGTGCAAGGCCTGGGGCTGGAAATGTGTCTGCCCCGTACGAAGCACATATCGGATCTTTGGTAACTAGTCTCTATAATCGGATAAACATGACCTAGTCATAATATCCCGATAGCTACAGCATATAAGAGAACGAGTTCCGTATCCTATGTGATCAACATCTCCACTATTACTGGAATGATACTTCCATCTCGACATCACACCCAATACACTACGATTCTCAATATACCCAGAAGAGGCGTACACAGAACCTGTAAAAGCACTGGATGACCAAAACCAAAGTATATTGATTGTCGCAAGTATTAGCGGTGCAAGTCTCAGGTTAAGACCAAATACACCTACCCTGATTCGGACTTCCATAGACACATAGTAATACTACCAATGGAATTCCGAGGGGTCTATCTAGAGCGAAGCTGTTTTCCGTACCATCGGTAAAACACAACCTTCTACTACACTTGCATGAGTATCTTATACCCAAATATATGAGAACTATGTCGTTATGCCCTCACAACGCGTATAAATGTAATACTAGTCTATTCCGCATTATCGATGTGCAATCTCGATAATACTACGACTAGGGATATTTAATGATTAAACCTTCGTGGATTGATACTGTCTCATATCATCTCAATCCAGGAACTAATCATATGGACCTTTCATCATTTATACATCTTGGTGATCTAATCACAAATGATAAAAGAGCAATTTCTTTTGTCACATAGTTAATTTGTACAACAACACCATGATCTGTACAAATAGTGACGCTATGGGTCATAACTGTCCAACAATCTCCCACTTAGACTATAGCCAGTCACTCAAGTGTCCTACACCCGAACTATGTACGGTTCACTCAAACTGCTGAGGAAAAGATTTCGTCAGCGGATTTGCATGATTATCGTCTAATGCGATTTATTCGATCATCACATCGCCACGATGTATGATCCGAACGAATCAGATGAATAGTCGAAGTATATATCTGGATCGTTGATGAGACCATTAATTCTTTAGCCTGCGCTGTAGCCTAGCTTAGCTGCTAACATAATTATATTTAATCTAATTAGATTTATTATCAATCCAGAAGGCTTCTATTACTGCCTCAATTGCAGCAATAACCCGCTTTTGTTGTTTATTCGGTAACAGTATCTTGCTTGGAAGATTTCCAGCTCACTGTTCCGTTATTCAAACTTTATAGTACCGTTGTTATCGGTTTGGAAACTTGCAACTGTGAACCCAGTCACTTCAAGTTCTCCATCTCCATAGTTTAAGACAGTATCCTTAGTTCTCTAAGAAACTAAAGGATGTTCTTAACATCAATCCAATGACTATCACTTGGATTGGCCCGATTGTGACTCCATATGCTCAAAGCGTATGAGACACCAGGTCACGTATATTTTTCAATGTACGATTTCTCGGAGATTATCAACAACTTTAAATCTATCCCAGTAGATCTTTATTATTAAAATAAATGTTGTTTCTCCCAAGAATTCTACGGAGATTTTCTTGAAAGCCAAGCTTTCTCCGATTGTATTATGGGAATATCATTTCCAAGAAATGATATATTATCATTATTTAGGACATTTATTGTCAGTGTGCTCCAACTAACCCTCTTATATACACAAGAATCATTTTCGTTTCGAATTAAATCATACACCATTATGATTACATCAAAACGATAATTCTAAGAACGCAATGCTTGCTTCAATCCATCCATGGATCGAATAACCCGCAAACCTTGTTTGCTAGTTTTGGTTCGACAAAACCGTTAGGATGTTTTGAACATCCTCCATAAGGTTTCCGTTAAAGAAAGCGATTTTGGCATTTAGCTGACATATTTCATAAATGAAACATGCAGCATTAGCAAGCATTATCCAAATGGATTTACCATGGCAACATTTAAAAGGTTTTGTCGTAATCGACACAATGTTGATAACGATACCTTTCCGCTACAAGCCTAGCTTAGTGCGTTGGTATGTTGCCTTCCATGTATGTCTTCCTTGAAGACTTATATAGTACCAATAGGCACAATGCCTTGTGGTACATCAATTAGTATCCAAACTTAGTTGGTATACATGGAATCCATTTTGGACATCATGGCACTTTTCCATAATAGGGAGTCGATACCTTGTATCACTTCCTCATACATAGTCAGTTGGTGTTCCTCAATAAGATTGACATCTTTATGAGGTGAGATCAGAAACCCATACCCTAGGTTGTTTTCTGACTCTCTCCGACTTACGTGGTTCTTATGTATTCGAAGATTATTGGTATAGTTTCATCCTTGATGAACTATTTGTGTTCCATTAAGGAATCGGTGCCTGGAACAGTATTACTCCGATTTTCATCGAGTTTTACTATCCTCCCACTTACCACTGCACATTGGTATTCCTCTTAGGAAAACCGCATGGTGAGCAACAATTACATTGTTCTCTTGTGAGTTGTATAAGTACTATACTTTGGTTTCCTTAGGATAACCTACAACTATGCACTTATCCTATTTGGGTTTTAGTTTGGCATCATCCAAACATATGCCTAGCATTCCCAAATCATCAGGAATGAGAAAACCCAGTTTCTTTCCTGTTCATATCTAATATGAAGTCTGTCAAATAGATTTTTATGGAACCTTATTCTAAATAAGTTTTGCACTGTTTATGCGTATCCGTTGAAGGAAATGGTAGCTCAGAGCGACTCATGATTAACCTTATCATGTCCAACAAAATTCGGTCTCTCTGTTCGGATAAACCGTCAATTGATGTGTTCCTGGAGGAGTCCTCATTGAAAGAATACTATACTCTTTCAAGTATATAAGAAACTTATTACTTAAGTATTTTCATCATGGTCCAACCGTGATGGTTTTACACTTCAGCCGATCTGTTTGTCTATTTCGTGTCGAAACTCTAAAAATTTCCGATTTGTGTTTCAAAAGAAATATATAACCATAACGCAATGCCACATCCGTAAAGGTCACGAAACATTCATATCCACCTCTAGCCTAGCTAGATATGGGCCCACTTATGTCACTATGAACAAGGGCTAACAGATCGATGGCATTTACACTTTTACCAAGTAAATAGTGTATAGGCACTTTGCCTAATAAACTAGATTTGTAGACATTATTTGAATGGAATCAAATTTGTCCTAGTACCCACTCTTCGAAAGTGTGGATATACGAGTCTTGTTAATTGTGTCCCAGACAACAATGCCACTTTTAAGTCTCAACTGATTAAATCAGTTTGAGCTATTTGTTTGTCGTATTATATGTTTGAGATTTATTTATATTCAAAATATAAATACCGTTATTCACATCTAATGTGTTTATCTCAATATCATCTTTATAAAATAAAACACTTTAGTGTTCTAGAATATAAAGGTATACCCACAACGGGTTAAACCCTGATATAGAGATAATGTTTCTCAAACTAGTTACATATTGACAGTTTCCTAATTTAAGTACACACCCGAAGAGTAGTTCCTAAACTTAGGTATCTACAGTTAAAACAACGACTTTTCATCCCATTTTCAATTCGCAGATTAATCTCCACTGAAGTCAGTATTCTGCTCTCAGCAGATTCTGCACATCAATTCATATTTATGTACCACATTTAGTATCTAAAATCCAATTTTAATACTAGTTGTGAACATGTTTATGACTAACATATTTGAAGTCACAGCCTTGCCCGTCTTCAATTCCTTCATGTCTACCTTGTCCATACGGCAGTCACGCTTCCATGTCCCCGTTTGCCATAATTTAGGCCGACATTTTGGGATATGTCCTTTATCTTCCAAGAAGATTATATTGATTTTGCCTTTGCCCTCTTTCACACTCCAGAAGCCTTCGGCCTAGCCTTGGCCTTCTGGGATGTTGAAATAAGATGCGCCTTGCGCTTCTTGCCTCATTCAAAACTTTGCCTTTGTCTCATTGAGTATAGCCATTAACTCTCCAAGAGTTTACTATTGTAATTTAGTACTTCTAAGATCTAAAGAATAGATCTATGAAGATCCTTCAATTTCATTATCATACTATAAGGATCTAATCCTTAGTTCTGATTAAGAAATAAATGAGTCTATTTGGCAAGCTTAATGGATTAAGCACAAAAGTTATCATCACATGAATATTCCAAATATCATGTTCTACTATTTGCTTAACTCCGGGCTTAGGCCTACTATGTTATTTTATCAAATAAAGTAACTTATTAGTTTCCAGGACCATCCTGAAATTTTATTCCCAATTTGAAAATTAAAGTCGTTTAAATACATTTTCCCCAGGATTATCTTTTAAACACTAATCTTTCAATTTTATCTTGATTCTAATAGTCCAACTATTTAATCAACGATTTTAGGTACTATTCATTATAATGATTACTATAGTACAACTATATAATCAACTATAATTTAATTGATTAAATTCAATTATATTGATTACTATAATCCAATTATAAAATCAACTATTAATTGAATAGTTTGAATACAGTCCAACTGTTTTAATTAAAACAACATTAAATATTAGTCCAACTAATAAATATTTTATTGATGAATTATTTGTAATGAGCGCGTATGGCAAGTTACTAAACGAATATTGCAAATTTAATACTTGCCTCCCACTATTTTTCCGCGAGCCTCTAACCCTCTGTGAAGTACTCGGGAAACCTTGTTTCCTAGTGGGCTAGGATCTCGTTAAATAACACACAATCTTGAATTTGGCCAACAAATTGTATGATAATTAACTAGGTAGATCTCTAAGATCAATTGGATCCCATCCAATTCCTAGATCCAGTAGGTGGACATCCAAGTCCGAAACATATATCTTATATATGCCAATATATCCAATATATTGCCTAACTTTTTTCCTCTGAACCAACTAAGCCTTGGCTTTGGCACAACAAACTTAGTGATCCCAGTTAAGCGGAACCCATTGACCATAGAAACTTTGTAATCAATGTCGATGGACAAGAAGTGATCTTGACTTTGGCCAAAAAATCACAACTTGGACAAGACACCAATATGGAACAAAGCCTTCGTGATTCAAACACATCCTCGACGGACAAAGGTCTTGACTTTGGCCAACAAACCAATGCCAGTCTTGGATCTTGAGTAAGAATCACTCAATGGAAGGAAAAATGCTTAATATGATGTTGAGGGTTTTTCGCGTGCAATTGGCAACCAATTTATTATATTTGTTAAGGTCTCATCATCATACACCCTTAAACATGCATTCTAAACACATAATAAGGCGCATATAAATAAATAATAATGATATGCGTATGGATACTTAACACATTGATCCTAAATCAAATCTCTCCATTTCCTCTCTCCCGCTAGCACAAGTATTGCTTCTACCAGTTACATAACACTTTTAAAGAAACCTCATTTACATTGAGGGGAATAGGTGAGAAGAGAAATACAAAGAGTAAGGAGGTAATAGGCTGGACACGCAAGTCCAATTATATTTATTACAACAATTTCCAAAATTGCCCCACCTATCTAATATCCATCCGATATACATTATTAATGCATCGCAGCCATGTATTCACACAAGCATGTTATCAATCAATCTAATCCAATTAATTAATCTGATAATTAATGATCATCCAATGTTCAAACAACGATTTGATTTTGCGCGAGTCCAACTCGTTTTGCGAATAAGTACTCAAAGTACGAATTCTTGAATTAAATTAAACTACAACATTAAATCCAATTTAATATGTATTTAATACTAATTCACTATTTAATTCCAAATTAAATATTACACTTTATTAACGAACCTTTACGACTTAAATTTCAAATTTAATCGTTACGGGTCTCAAAGCCCGATTAACATCCAATGTTAATTTAATTAAAGTCCAATGGGCTTTTAATTAATTTCTTTAAGGCGTGGACTTTTGGTCAACTTGGGTCAAACCCAATAACCAAAGCCCAATCAAGGAATAACCCCATAAGCCTAGAAATCAATTTAGGCCCATTAGGCCCAATTAATAATTAAAGGTCCATTTGTCATAATTGGACTTTATGGAAATGGTTTTGGGCCCAATTGGATCCAACCAATTTGCCTAAACCCATCTTGGTAAAACCAAGCCCAATTACAACTTTACAAGCCCAAATCCAATTTAAGCCCAATTAATTAAATCATAAAAATTCCAAATTTCATATTTAATTAACAAAAGTGTATAACATAATTAATTACCCAAATCAATATTTCCAAAACACCAATTAGCTTAATTAATCATGCTTATTAACAACAAAACATGTCCAACACATTTTATCAAAAATCAAACCCATTTACATGCTCATTTAGTCTCGGCAATAAGGGCATTTTTATGTCCGATTTGAATTCAATCCAATTAAATCCAATTCAAGATTACCCAATGTTTTCCAACTCATCCAATGATCAAAAACACAAAAATACCAAGACATTAGGGCTTATATCATTCTTGGCCAAGTCAAAGATTTTGGGGAAAATTGTTCCAAATAACTTTTCATGAAATTGATCCAATCAATCTTTAATTAAACATCATTGAAACATACTCAATCAAACAATTTTATCAAATCATGCTCAAAATCAATTTACCCAAATTTTAACCCTAAATTCAAGTTTCATGCTTTTACTCGCTCTGATACCATTATTGGGAAAATCTAAGGTCCTGAGGATCGATTAAAGCAATGAAACATAAGTGCGAATACATCAAGAAGTTGCGAAATACTTACATTGAGCGGTTGAACGATGCGACGAACAAAAAACTCCAAGATTCCTCCAAGGTGGCTCACGGTTTTTGCTGCTGTTTTGTCCTCCATGGATTCGGCAATGGTGGGATCTCTCAAGCTCCAAGCTTTGGTTGATTCCATGCTCACGTGTGCGGTTCCCTATCACCTTCGCAAGACTCAAATGGTGTGCTAGCACTTAGGTAATTTTGCCACAAAATCACCATGGAACTTCTCATTGTTCTCAGTATTTTGCTGAAAAAACAGGAGAAAAACCAGCCCCTTTTGGGCGTGAGAGATGGAGGAATAAAGAGAAGAGAGAATATGTTGGTTGTTGGCAAAAAGTGTAACTAAAACACTTATGAATTTTCAAAATTCATTTTCCTTATTTTTTCTTTCCAAAAGTCAAGCCATTAAAGGCTTTCAACCACCACATCAACTATTCACATCACTCAATCAATCAAGTGACAAGTTATCACATCACTCAAAGTGACTAATGATTGACGCTTGATGCGACTTTTGATTGACGACTGATGTGACTTGCGAACCGCACTTAAGTTCGCAATGCGAGTGCGCTCACAAACACTATCGGGCTCGTGTTCGCTAGTTCTAAATTTACGAATTTTCTGTTGCGACGTAATTAAATAATTATGCCTAGCAAAATCACTATTCACGTCGCTTACGAATTAATTCTAAATTAACTCGTTCGCTCGAATTAAAATCTAATTTCAATTCCGCGTCGAAATCCAATTTCGTATAATATATCGAATATATTATTTTATCGATTAATTCCAAATTAATCGTTATCTCTCTTTAATTAATATTTTATCCCAAATAAAATATCTCATTAATGTTGGACAATTATGACCCATATCATCACTATTTGTACAGATCATGGTGTTGTTGTACAAATTAACTATGTGACAAAGGAGATTGCACTCTTATCATTTATGATTAGATCACCTAGATGTATAAATGATATGAGGTCCTTATGATTTGTTCCTGGATTGAGAATGATATGAGACAATATCAATCCACGAAGGATAAATCATTAAATATCCCTAGTCAGAGATTATCGAGATTGGACATCGATTAATACGTAAAAGACTAGTATTACACTTGTACGCGTTGTGAGGGCACAACGACATAGTTCTCATATATTTGGGTATATGATACTCATGCAAGTGTAATAGGAGGTTGTGTTTTACCGATGGTACGGGAAACAGCTTCGCTCTGGATAGACCCCCTCGAAATTCCATTGGTAGTATGACTATGTTTCTATGGAAGTCCGAAATCAGGGTAGGTGTATTGGTCTTAACCTGAGACTTGCACCGCTAATACTTGCGACAATCAATATACTTTGGTTTTGGTCATCCAGGGCTTTAACCGGTTTCTGTGTACGCCTCTTCTGGGTATATCAAGAATCGTAGTGTGTTGGGTGTGATGTCAAGACGGAAGTATCACTCCAGTCATATGGAGATGATGATCACGTAGAGATACAGAACTGGTCCTCTAAAAAAGTTGCAACCGTCGGGATAATATGACTTGGTCATGATTATCCGATATTAAAGAGACTAGTTGCTCGTAATCCTATATATGCTTCGTACGGGCCAGACACTGTACCAGCCACAGGCCTTGCATGTGATCATCCGATACTGGATCGAAATACGCAATACTACATATACTACGCCTGATATAGATCCTTTATTCCTGTAAAAATATATCTCGAGAATTGGGTAGGCATGGCGCTTTGCTAGAAGCCAACATTGTCTTGTAAATCGGTATAAACGTAGTACTTGATACTTACGTGTTCAGATAGTCCGACAATCGAATTTACTGCCAACATATTCGGGGATATCATGGGTCGCTTCCCGAAGATTCACCGATGACGTATGACTCGCACTTTTATTAATCTGGGATTAATTAAACGTGAGAGAAAATTAATCTGGGATTAATTGAGGAGATATTTTATCTGGGATAAAATATCATAAAAAGAGAGATAGCGATTAATTTGGAATTAATCGATAAAATAATATATTTAATATATTATACGAAATTGGATTTCGACGCGGAATTAAAATTAGATTTTAATTCGGGCAAACGAGTTAATTTAGAATTAATTCGTAAGCGATGTGAATAGTAATTATGCTAGGCATGATTATTAATTAAATTAGATTTATTTGCGTCACAACGGAAAATTCGTTAATTTGGAATTAGCGAACCCGAGCCCGAGATTATTTGCGAGAGCATTCGCATTTCGAATTCGAGTGCGGCACGCAAGTCAAATCAACCGTCAAATCGCTAGTCACATCTAGCGTCACATCATTCGTCAATCAAGTGATTGATGTCTTTCACTTTGAGTGATTGACGCCAGTCACTATTCATTGATTGATGGAATGATGGATTGATGGGAGTGGTTGAAGCCTTTAATGGCTTTGATTTTTGGAGGCAAAAATATTGGTATTTGATTTTTGGAATATCTATTACCATTTTTTTGGTAACCAACACACAACACTCTTCTCTTTCTTCTCTCTTCTCACACGCCCAAGGGGCTTCTTTTCTCTCCTATGGTTTGCTCACTGCCGTGAGCTAAGGGAAGCCAAAGTGCTTGATTTTTGTGGCAAAAGTCAAGAGAGCTAGCACTCCGAGAGACATGCGAAGGTGATAGGGAAGTCCACCCATGAGCCGGGAATCGTTTGACGATGCTTGGAGCTTGTTCAAGGAGCAACAATGGCAGAAAATGGAGCAGTCCAAAACAGCCACTCCCTCGTTGTATTCACTTATATTTCATGCTTGTTTATTGATCATTGGGACCTTAGCAAACTCCAACAATCGTATCAGAGTAAGGAAAAACATGAAATTGATTTAGGGTTTAAAATTGGGTAAATTGTATTTGAGCATGTTTTAATGAAATTGGATGAATTAGTATGCTTAAATATGTTTTAATTGAAGATTGATTGGATCAATTTGTTGAAATTTTGTTTGGAACAAATTTGCCCAAAATTTTGGTGTTGGCCGAAAATGTGAAGTGCCCTAATTGTCTTGGAATTTTGTTTTTTAATTCATTGGATGACTTGAAAACAATTGGGGATTTTATTTAATGTTGGATTGAATTTAATTGGATTGAATTTGATTTGGACACAAAACTTCCCCTTGGCCGAGACTTTGTGTAGCATGAATGGGTTTGATTTTTTGTTAAATTGTGTTGGACATGATTTAATGATGATAAACATGATTAATTAGGCTAATTTGATGTTTTGGAAATATTGATTTGGGTAATTAATTATGTTATGCACTTTGTGTAATTAAATTGGGAAATTGGATTTTTGGAATTTAATTATTCGGGCCTTAAATTGGATTTGGGCTTGTTGTGTTGTAATTGGGCTTATTGGGCTTGGTTGTACCAAGATGGGTTTAGGAAAAATTGGTTGGATCCAATTAGGCCCAAACCTGCATCCATAAAGCCCAAATGCGACTAATTGACCTTTAAAGTTTAATTGGGCCAAAATTGATTTCCGGGCTTATGGGGTAATTCCCGGATTGGATTTTCGTTATTCGATTTGACCCGAGTTGACCAAAAGTCCACGCCTTAAGAAATTAATTAAAAGTCCATTGGACTTTAATTAAATTAACGTTGGACGTTAATCGGGCTTTGAGACCCGTAACGATTAAATTTGGAATTTAAGTCGTAAAAGGTTTATTAATAAAGTGTAGTATTTAATTTGGAATTAAATAGCGAATTAGAATTAAATACAAATTGAATTGGATTTAATTATGTAGTTTAATTTAATTCAAGAATTCGTACTTTGAGTACTTATTCGAAAAATAAGTTTGACTCGCGCAAAATCAAATCGTTGTTTGAACATTGGATGATAACTAATTATCAGATTAATTAATTTGATTAGATTGATTGATAATATGCTCGTGTGAATACATGGTTGCGATGCATGAATAATGTATATCGGATGGATGGGACTATTTTAGAAATTGTTGTAATAAATTTGATTTATTAAATTGGACCTGCGTGTCCAGCCTTATTACCACCTTATTCTTTGTATTCTCTTCTCACCTATTCCCCTCAATGTAAATGAGGTTTCTTTAGAAGTGTAGTGTAACAGGTAGAAGTAATACTTGTGCTAGCGGGGGAGAGAAAGGGAGAGATTTGATCTAGGATCATTGTGTAAAGTATCCATCCGCATATCATTATTATTTTATTCATATGCGCTTTATTATGTGTTTAGAATGCATGTTTAAGGGTGTATGATGATGAGACCTTAAAAAAGATAATAAATTGGTTGCCAATTTGCACGCGAAAAACCCTCAAATAATATTAAGCATTTTTCCTTCCATTGAGTGATTCTCACTCAAGATCCGAGACTGGCATTGGCTTGTTGGCCAAAGTCAAGGCCTTTGTCCATCGAGGATGTGTTTGAATCACGAAAGCTTTGTTCCATATCGGTGTCTTGTCCAAGTTGTGGTTTGTTGGCCAAAGTCAAGACCACTTCTTGTCCATCGACATTGATTACGAAGCTTTCCATGGTCAATGGGTCGCGCCTTAACTGGGATCACTAAGTTTGTTGTGCCAAAGCCAATGCTTAGTTGATTCAGAGGAAAAAGGTTAGGTAATACATTGGATGTATTGGCATATATAAGATATATGTTTCGGACTTGGATGTCCCCCTACTGGATCTAGGAATTGGATTGGATCCAATTGATCTTAGAGATCTACCTAGTTAATTATCATATAATTGTTGGCCAAAGTCAAGATTGTGTGATATTTAACGGGATCCTAGCCCACTAGGAAACCGGTTTCCCGAGTACTCGACAGAGGGTTAGAGGCTCGCCGAAAAATAGTGGGAGGCAAGAATTAAATTTGCAATATTCGTTTAATTACTTGCCATACGCGCTCAAACAAATATCATTCGTCATATAAATTAAATGTTAGTTGGACTAATATTTAAATTGTTGTCTTAATTAATAGTTGGACTATATTCAAACTATTCATTTGTAATTGATTTTATATTGGATTATAGTAATCAATTTAATTGATTTTAATCTATTAAATTATAGTTGATTAAATAGTTGGACTATTGTAATCATTATAATAAATAGTACCGAAATCGTTGATTAAATAGGTGGACTATTAAAATCAAGATATAATTGAAAGATTGACATTTAAGACATAATCATAGGGAAAATGTATTTAAATGGTTTAATTTTCAAATTGGGAATAAAATTTCAGGATGGTCCTGGAAACTAATAAGTTACTTTATTTGATAAAATAACATATTAAGCCTAAAGCCCGGAGTTAAGGAAATAGTAGAGCATGATCTTTGGAAGATCATGTAATGATAACTTAAATGCTTAATCCATTAAGCTTGTTGTAGTAGACTCCTTAATTTCTGAATCAGAACTAAGGATTATATCCTTAAAGTATGATAATGAAATTGAAGGATCTTCATAAATCTATCTTTAGATTTTAGAAGTACTAAATTGCAATGAATACTTTTGGAGAGTTAATGACTATTCTCAAAGAGATAAAGTCAAAACTTTTGCAATAAGGCAAGAAGCGCAAGACGCACTTTACTTCGATATTCTAGAAGGCCAAGGCTTTGCCAAAGGCTTCTGGAATGTGGAAAATGGGCAAAGGCAATCATTATAATCTTCTGGGAAGATAAAGGACATATCCCAAAATGTCTGCCTAATTGTGGCAAACGGGATCGCGGAAGCGTGACTACCGTTTGGACAAAGCAGACATGAAGGAATTGAAGACGAGCAAGGCTATGACTTCAAATATGTTTGTCATAAATATGTTCACTACTAATATTAAAATTGGATTTTAAATACTTAGTGTAGTACATAAATATATATGATGTTCAGAATCTGCTATGAGCAGGATTAGGAAGCTGTTATAATGAACTAGTTTGACTAGAAACTTATCTCTGTATCAGTTTTTAACCCACTGCAGTAGTAAACCTTATATTCTAGAACACTAAAGTGTTTTATTATATAAGATGATATTGAGATAAACACATTAGATGTGAATAACATCATTTATATTTTGAATATAAATAAAATCTCAAACATATAACATGACAAACAAACAGCTCAAACTGATTTGATCAGAAGAAAAACTAATTGTGGCATTGTTGTCTGGGACACAATTAAACAAGACTCAAATATCCATACTTTTGAAGAGTGGGTACTATGACTGATTTGATCTTATTCAAATAAAATCTACGAATCTAGTTTATTAGGCAAAGTGCCTAAAACACTATTTACTTGGTAAAAGTGCAAGTGCCACTAATCTGTTAGCCCTAGTTCATAGTGAAGCAAGTGGGTCCATGTCTAGCTAGGCTAGAGGTGGATATGAATATTTCGTGACCTTTACGGATGGTTATGTGTTTCTTTTGAAACACAAATCGGAAACTTTTATAATTTCGACACGAAATAGACGAACAAATTGGCTAAAGTATTAAAACCGTCACGGTAAGACCGTAATGGAAAATACTTAAGCAATAAGTTTCTAAATTACTTGAAAGAGTAAAGTATTCTTTCAATGAGGGCTCCTCCTAGAACACGTCAAAGTGACGGTGTGTCTGAACCGAGTAACCGAATTTTGTTGGACATGATAAGGTTAATCATGAGTCGCTCTAAGCTACCATTTCCTTCAACGGATAAGCATAAAAAGTGCAGAACTTATTTTGAATAAGGTTCCATAAAAATCTGTTTGACATATATCATATTAGATATGAACAGGAAAGAAACCGGGTTTCTCATTCCTGAACATTTGGGAATGCTAGGCATATGTTTGGATGATACCAAACTAGAACCCAAATTGGATAAGTGCTAATTGTAGGTTATCCTAGGGATACATAAGTATAATACTTATACATCTCATTAGAGAACAATGTAATTGTTGCTCACCATGCGGTTTTCCTGAGAGGAATACCGATATGCAGTGGTAAGTGGGAGGATAGTAAAACTCGATGAAAATCAGAG
The DNA here is from genome assembly GCA_019454045.1 of Zanthoxylum bungeanum. Lineage (NCBI taxonomy): Eukaryota > Viridiplantae > Streptophyta > Magnoliopsida > Sapindales > Rutaceae > Zanthoxylum > Zanthoxylum bungeanum. The sequence continues at coordinate 86,494 of SKCR01030612.1, forward strand.
TAATACTATTCCAGGCACCAAATCCTTAATGGAACACATATAGTTCATCAAGGATGGAACTACACCAATAATCTTCGAATACACAAGAACCACGTATGTCGGAAAGAGTCAGAAAACAACCTGGGGTATGGGTTTCTGATCTCACCTCATAAAGATGTCAATCTTATTGAGGTATACCAACTGACTACGTATGAAGAAGTGATACAAGGTGTCGACTCCCTATTATGGCAAAGTGCCATGAATCCGAAATGGATTCCATGTATACCAACTATGTTTGGACATTAGTTGATGTACCACAAGGTATTGTGTCTATTGGTACTTTATAAGTCTTCAAGGAAGACGTACATGGATGGAAACATACCAACGTATAAAGCTAGGCTTTTAGCGGAAAGGTATCGTTATCAACATTGTGTCGATTACGATTCAACCTTTTACCAGTTTCCACGGTAAATCCATTTGGATAATGCTTGCTAAAGCTGCGTGTTTCATTTATGAAATATGACAGCTGAACTGGAAAATCA